>CM046796.1:25010684-25265684 GCA_025617405.1 Perca schrenkii
TCACAATCCCTTTATTTCTGTTCACAACTCAGCAGCTTGTCTTTGTATTCCTCACTAATTCATAAATTATGCATCACATTCTGTATTAAGCATCCTCAATATCCTGCCAGATAACAGCTGCAATCAAAGCAGTTACAAATACATTTTTAACAGTCTACACTACAGTTCACCTGCGACTACAAGACATAAATCCCTGATGTGTAACTGTTCGGGTTGAAGGAGTCACTCCCCCAACATTAAGCATTTTCACTTCAGTGACAATGTGACTATCATTGCTTTTTGGCCAAAAATGTAAATGGTTTGTGCTTCTTGCAGAGGTTGTATTCTGCGTCTAGAGACTTGCAGGTTCTTTATCAAATAGACGCAGCAGCCTGGAAGTGCTGTTTTTCCTGCGATCTGAGGTAGGCTACAACTTGCATGCAGTCAAAGGAGGATCATGCTACCAACAGGAGGAGATATGGCAAGTGTGGTTGACTGAGCCTTCTGCTGGATTCCCTTCAGCACATGCTGTTTGAAGGGTCAGCTTTGCACCAGTCCTCTGCCTCTAAAAAGTAGGTGCTGAGACGTGTATGTGCATCTATTGTATTAAAGGTGGGATGCAGTGGGAAATGTATTTAATCTAACTTGATTTACATGTATCTATTGAAAGGGTGATGCCAGCAGAGGTGAGTTCATCACGGAAACAGGCCTTTGTCTGACTGGTCATTAGCAGGAGAAACACAGGTGTTTCTAATCACATTAACCATGGCTCTGTTTCACTGAAGTGTCCCAGTAAGTCATGCCAGGGATTCATAATGCACACTACATGCAGAAGCATTAGGGATATTGATCACACCTGCTATGAACTGTCTGCTGGAAGAAACAAAAGACAGGAATGTAGCTGCGTGGTTATTGATCCTGAACTTAATGCACAATGGCAACTGGACTTACATTTATAAGGGAGTAGATCGTTTTATTTAAAAGCTGTTTTTATTGTTTGAAGTTGTAATTCGTCATACGGGCGCGCCTCTGGGACCTCATCTCCCAGAATACCTAAATAGTGTTGACTGTTGCGTTCCAGGCAACCCGTAACCCGTGTTTTCACAACCTTCTACCCGTGAAAATGCCCTGAAATGGCAGTCAAACCCGTAACTTCCTACCTGTGAACTCGTACCAGATCGCTGTACTCCCAGTTACAGTTTTTGACGTTACACACACATAAACAACAATGGCAACCCCTGTTGATGCTGTACAGATGCCGGTGATTAACGTGAGAAATAAATAGACATAAATAGGCAACGTAAAGTAATTCTGCACATTGTAATCAAAACAATACACATACGATTGTGTACTACAACAGGTTATGTTTATTAAATGAAGCCCAAAATATGTCGCCGACTAGAAATCGCTAGTATCAGCGAGCACTAGCTAACATCAGCGTTTGGTAGCTGCTAGCTAACGTTAATTGTTAGGTAGCCTAACCTGAACCCTGGCACATTACCAAGTCGTGACATGAAGTCGTAATTTACGGGCAAAATTTTTTGTCTGGAACGCAGCATGTATTACATCATTAGATTAGCAGCTCTCACCTGCGCGATGCGGCATGATGCCTTCATATGCTCCACACTGATAGCAGTCTAAGATGAGAGCTGTGTGGGGACACATGCAGCCGTGGAGATTATCTGGGAGGCAGCGGTTAGCTACATTAGCCACGCTAACGTGGCTAACCGAGCTAACACGGTCAACAGGGCTAACACAGCTGGCCTGATTAATCACAGAGAGGGTTGGGATGGCGCAACATTTCCTGGAGTGATGCTGTCTTACCACTGAGGGTTCTGATGGCCAAAAAGCATAATATGAGCACTTTAATGCAAGGCCCCCTACCCTAGTGTGTTAATTGGAATCTACTTCTGTCTATGAGGCTACATGAACTGTTACCTTCCTACATATTAATGTGGGTAATATAAATATATTTGTCTCTTGATATCTACCTAGTGGGGCATTAGGCTTTAGGTCAGCTGGAATGAGCTGTGCTGTGTCTATCTGCTTTACTTTAATCTGAATGTGCCACTTTGATCATCATGTGAATAAGACAAATATGTTTAACTGTTTGTTAATTACAAAATCTGAAATAAATCAATCTACTGCAAAACTATTTTAAACGTTTTAAACCTTTTATAGTCATGACATCAAAGTATTTGACTTGAATATGATTAATGTGTGTGTGTGCACGCGTGTGCGTGTGTGCACGTGCATGTGTGTGTGTGTGTGTGTGTGAGGTCATGAGTCACTCTGAGTTTATGGCTCATACACTTTTCAACAAGCTGTCATCTGTCTTTCTGTAACACTCCATTTTTTTCTCTGCTTTCTAGCTCAATCTCACTTATTAAATCTCTCTCTCTCCCCCTCCCTCTCTCTCTATCGCCCCTCTCTCTCTCTCTCTCTCTCTCGCTCTTATTCTCTCTCCCCCCCAACCCGTCTCTCTCTCTGGTCCCTGCTGGCAATGAGTTCTAATGAGAAAACACAGGGGACCAACAGAATAATTAGGTTAACGTAGATTTGCATGTCCCCCTTTCTCTCTCTCTCTTTCCACACACACACACACACACACACACACACACACACACACACACACACACACACACACACACAAACACAGACGCACACACACACACAGACGGACACACATTTCGTAAATATGATTATTGCTGAAGGAGAGACAGTTAAGTCTGTGTGTGTGTGTGTGTGTGTGTGTGTGTGTGTGTGAATGGATGGTCGGTAAGTGTCTCCCTCTCTCCAGGGACTAACAGATAGCACCCATTACTGTCAGGCTCGTCTGCCTCTAATTGGCTGTGATCGGAGCCCGTCGCCCGGAGGGAGGGGCCTCAGATTCAATTAAACCGTGTGATTGGTCCCTTTAAATATTTAATGTCCAGGACTAAAAACAGCCAAGGCAACACTTCCTGGAATCAAACTCATGATGACCAATGTCGACAGAGTGTGTTGGTTCATTTAGTCTATTTATGTCCATGCTTGGACAGTGTGGATTTGTCTTTCCGGGATCTCTCTTTTTATATGTGTGTGTGTGTGTGTGTGTGTGTGTGTGTGTGTGTGCGCTAATTTAACCTGTGTTCTAAAACACAGTATCTTTCCCTTATGTGTGTCCTGTCCTATTCAATGTTATGTCAATGTGTGTGTGTGTGTGTGTGTGTGTGTGTGTGTGTGTGTGTGTGTGTATGCATGTGGATGTATGCATGAACAGTTGGCACTTATATGTTGCTGCGTGTATATACACTGTAAGTGTGTTTGTTTGGTTGTGTGTTCGTGCCGCCTGTGTGTGTGTGTGTGTGTGTGTGTTTGTGTTTGTGTGTCCCAGTTAATCCGGCAGGCTCAGGGGAGAGTGACTGGAGCCATCAGAGGCTTTTCTCCTCATCCAGTCAGTCCCACAACAACCACACAGATACACACAAAAACACACATACACACACACACATACATACATACACACACACACACACACACACACACACATATACATACACACACACACACACACACAAATATACACACAAACAAGCACACATTGATTGCTGTGTTCTGCCGACTATCAGCGCGACAAGAAAAGGGGAGAGGCTTCACTCTCGATGCTACTTAATGAAACATCTTAATTCTAAATCACACACACACACACACACACACACACACACACACACACACACACACACACACACACACATACACACACACACACACACACTTAGAATGAGAGACAGAGGAGACACAAAACATACTACACACACTGTATTAACAAGCTTTTATTTTGAAATGCTGGCTATCTTCACCTGATGGAGACTGACTGAATGTCAAAGATGACAAAAACACACAAGCAGAGGAAGAGCGAGTGGGAGGGAGACAGAGATATAGCTACAGTGAGGAGAGAGTGGGAGGTAAAGAAGAAAGGAAGGCTGAAGGAGGAATTGGTGGATACAGTAAACACACCACAGAGCAAAAGAAAATATACAGAAGAGAAGAGTGGTCAGTCAGAAACACAGAAAGAATGTGGATGGACAGATGAATGTAAAGACGGAGAGACGTTGGAGGACTGGACTATCTCAGTGCCCAGCATGTCTTTAAAGCATGCTGATCCGTTTAGACAGCAGCTGTGTGTTAAGTCCTGTCACCGTTAGTCCAGCAGAATGGAGCAGTCCAAGTCTATTTAAGGATAAGTAGGGAAGAAAAAATGCCTGGATAGGGATGGTACGTTTTTCAAAAACTGGTGTATACAATTTATACACAGTATACACTGATCAGATCAGGTGCGTTTTTTACCACTTGGGGGCAGAACTCTGCAACAAGCTAAACATCACATTACGGCCTTGTAAGAGACTTCCCAAGACAAACCATGGTATCAGTCCTTTCTGCAAGTGCCTAACAAAACAACAACATATTATGTTAAACTGAATAATTATGATGTAAGCAAAGGAGGAAGTCGGATGACATTATTATAGAGCTACAAAGTGTGCGCAGGGACGAGGTCGGTTGGATGGACGGGTCAACACCACATCGGACTTTAACACGGGAGTCCACTGTTTGTTTCCAGTTTCCATTTCTTTTAACCATGACCACGATCAATCCCTGAGGTTAAGCTATGCGCTTAGTATCGTAACCATGACTACGAAGGTCCCCTGACCTTAACCAATCTGTCATTTTAACCCAAACCACCAGGTTTCCCTAACCAAGTGGTTTTGTGCCTAAACCTTAAAGCGTAACTTTCGCCAAAATGCAACCTAGGGTCTTCTTGTGAATGTACCTGAGTCAGACTTTCGTTTAAAAGCATAATTAGGACGGAATCGCCACTTTTAAGATTTTTAAGATCGGTCAAATGGCCTTTTGAATGGGAGAGCTAGCGGCATTACTATGATCACATCAAAATCAACATTTTTAAAACACTAAGAAGGCTCGACACGACATGAGACTTTGCTCGAAGTATCACCAGGGCCTCTACACATGAACGCATTGAGAACATTGTTTGTGTACCCAGAGTTTTACTAAAAAGAAAGGTTTTGAACGACTTACTTTAGCAGTTGTTGTTTACGTTATCCTCCATCTTGTCAGTCAAAAAGTGTCGATCTCCGAATGTGAATGAGCGGACTCCATAGGAGGAAATGTCATTCTTACATGAGGCTCCTTTTTCAACTACAAGGTCAATATTGTTTTTCACTAACAACAAAACGACGAATTAACCGTGCATTTACATGGAACTAAGCTTTAGGAGCTTTCCATCTTTACTCTCCTCCCTGTTACGTTGCACTCAGAGATCGACTATTTTTGACTGGCTGGATGGATGGCGACCAGAAAACAACAACAGCTATGGTAAGTTTTTAAAACCTTTCTTTTTAGTAAACTCATGTGTTTTCAATGCTGGAGTTCATGTGTAGAGCCCCTGGTGGTACTTGGAGCAAAGTCTCATGTCGTGTCGAGCCTTCTTAGTGTTTTAAAAATGTTGATTTTGATGTGATCGTAATGCCCCTAGCACTCCCATTCAAAAGGCAATTTGACCGAAAATGAGAATACGGTCAATCTTAAAAGTGGCGTTTCCGTCCTAATTTTGCTTTTAAACGAAAGTTTGACTCTAGGTTGCATTTTGGCGAGATTTACGCTTTAACCAGAAGCGCATCATAAAACAGATTCACTTTTCAACAGTTTCGGAAGACTCAGACTAACGGTGTCGTAACCCACTACCAACTTTAAGATTGTAGGTAGTGGGTTAGGGTTAGCTGTGGAAGACTTTTAATGCTAAAACATCTGTTCAGGAAATGTTACATTAGCTTAACATTAGCCTATATAAATGACGTTCCACTTTCGGGATTGCTCTGGTGCCGCCGGAAATTCTGCCGGATGTACACTACCTATAGGTTTATAGAAGGTTTATTGTGTAAATATGTTTGATTTATTACTATTATTATTATAACTAATTCTATTTTTTTCTATTTCTTGTACTTAATGTATGTTTTTTCTGTGTCACTTCCAACTGTGCAATATATCATTTCTATTTGTCCGCACCTGTATATCTCTGTTTATATACTGTCAGTTTATAGACAGAGGTATATTACTGTGTAAATATGTTTGATTCACTACTATTATTAGTATCATTATTAGAACTAATTCTATTATTTTTCTATTTCTTATACTTAATGTATATTTTTTTCACCAATGTCTGCTTAATGTGTATTTGTCGTACATTGTTTTTCTTTTGAGCGGCTGTAGCAAAGGAATTTCCCCAGTGTGGGATTAATAAAGTCTATCTTATCTTATCTTATCTTATCTTATCTTCTGCTTACTTTGTGTTGTAATTCTAAACTCCGGTGGATTTCTGAGGACTATGGTTAACTGCTCCTCAGATCTCTGCAGGGTAAATCCAGACAGCTAGCTAGACTATCTGTCCAATCAGAGTTTTCTGTTGCACGACTAGAACAACGTACACGTATTTTGCAGAGGCAACGTTGCTCCGTCCGACATTTTCTCCCATCCAGGAATGCTGTGTGGACTAGCCAGCCAAGTCAAGTGGGTCTGGCAATGCAATAATAACTTAACATTGAACAAAAAACTGCAAAGCAGAAGAGACTGTAATGTGAGGTGAGCTCTTGTTGCTCAGAGCAGCAGAGCGGTGAGTATGACATGACTCTCAAGACAACAGGTGGACATGGCGGAAGTCTTGGGTTTGCATAAACGGCAAAGTCCTCTTACTACAATTTGACAGGATATAATTATAAAACACAGGAAATTAATAAAACATTTACAAATAAAGGCCTGGCTGCCTCTGCTGTGGCCATAAAGGTGATTTAAAGTACATGGATATCAATGTTGCTGGTGTTTAAAAATTGAAACCATCCATGTACTGTACATGTGGGCTGCAGTGGTCCGTCAGCACATGTAACGTAACGTCTACTTACAGACACAGGCAAAGCAAGTGCTTGAACAACACAGGTTTGTGTCCTGTCATGTTAGTGAAGCAGAAAGAGAAGCACAAAAAAAGAGTGTTTTGCTGCCCAGATAGGGCTTTGCATCAGGCAGCCAGAAAAAGCGACAGAAAGTGAGAGGGACGGAGATAGAGCGGCACAGAAGAAGGAATAAAAGAGGAAAAGCAGCGCCTGTGTGCAAATGTGTGATAAAGCAACGGGTTGGGAGGGTAGAGCGATAGAGAGAGAGACAGGGACAGACAAGGGAGAGCGAGAGACTGAGAGAGATAGAGGAACATAGACAGTGAATAGACTGTTGAAGGCAGGTCTAACTCCATTTTGTCTCAGTGCCTGTGTTGTGTTGTGATGTGTGAGCAGAGATTAGCTCTATGAAACAACCTCTGTTGACTCAATTTATTGAATTTGACTGCGAATACCAATAAAGAATATTATATTTACTCTGCAAACAGCAGAGCACTGACTGGAGCTGCCGTGTGTGTGTGTGTGTGTGTGTGTGTGTGTGTGTGTGTGTGTGTGTGAGAGTGAATCAGTATCTATGCCATGTTTGAGCTTTGTATGACACTCACACAGACACACTCACAACATTGCGATCATGTGAAGAAAACAATTATTACTAACATGTCAGTGTGCTGTATGTTTGTATGTACAAATAATTTGCTGAATCACGTTCATACAGTATTCAAACATTTGTTTTTTAAGCATTATCTGCTTGTCCGTCGGTCTGCGTGTGTGTGTGCATGCATTCGTGTGTGTGTGTTTGTGAGTGTGTGTACATGTGGTAATGCGCTGCTGCTCGGTCGTTTAGCTTGTTGACACTTTGGGGTCAGAGCCATGCAGGGTGAATGGTGTTGGCTGACAGCGTGGAACCTCTTCATTATCCAGCCATAATGTTCTCATCGCCGTCGGCTGCCTGGCTCCCCCCCCTCGCCCCCCCCTCCCACGTCCCCTCGCTGCCACCAACCGCGCACACACACCACCCTCCATCATTCTTCCCCTGCCCTTTCCCTCTCCATCCCTCCCCTCCTCACCTGGCTATTTCCCCCCGTGCTGCTAATCATCGCTGTCCATTCATCCTCCAGCTCGCTCCACGTCTTTTTCTTTTCTTTTTCTTTTTTTATTCTCCCTCTCGCTGTCTCTCTCTGTGTCCATGTATCTGTTTCTCTCTCCCCCTCTCTCCATCTCCCTGACCCCATTCCACTGAAGTTATTACTTTCCCCTCTGTTTCATGCTTTTCTCTCTCATCATTTTTTTTACCTTTGTTTGTCAATTTGCTTTGATTTCTTGGCTTTAGCGCCGTGACTTTTGGACAGAAACTATACTGCCAAAGCAAAACAGGCTTTGCAAAAGTATCAAACTATCTTTTGTGCATTCAATCCCCTATCAAGGTGATAACTTACAGCATGGGGTCAAGTATGAAAAATAGCACATAGGGACCAGCATTTATAAGGTCTTCATTAACTGGTCTGAAGACATTAACTGCGCTTCTAACAAAAGTTCTGTTCTTTGCATGCCACAATACAAAAGCACTGAGAGCAACAGATGACTTCACTGTGCTTAGAGCCTGTCCATAAGTAGAGCTATAAACAAAAAAAAAAGGTAGAGATCTTTACGAGTCCACTGAGCTGTGACCTGTCCAAATCATAATAATTATATATATATATATATATATATATATATATATATATATATATATATATATATATATATATATATATATATATATATATATATATATATAATAAATAATCAGGCCATGTAATGTCTTGTGTCTATTGCCACATGTTTCTCATGTGTGTCAATATGTCTAATACCCAAGTGGGATCTAAGTATCATGGTGAAAAAATAAGATCAGTAAAAGAATAAAAGTGAATTTCATTCACAGATATTCAATTTAGTTCAGTTCTGAAATAATTATCTTCTGTCTATCAGGTGGCTCCAGAATGTTGAATTGTTGGTGCAGGAGGTGAAAGCTCTAAATGATTCCAACATCTAAGACCCGTGAAGACATCAACTTGTGTTTTGTACTTTGTGTCTCAAAGTTGAAACATTTTCTTTGAGAGACAAAAAGGTCACAACCTTGTGAGCAGAGTTGAGATTTCTTAGGCTTTCTTCGGTTAAGGGGAGAAGTCCGAGCTTTATAGCCAGGATACACAATAAGCCATTTAAAGTACTTATGTTACTGTTATTACCTAGCCTTTTCAAGGACAAGTACAATTCAAAACTGATTGGTCATGGACATTACTTCTATCAGTTATAGATCTAGCTATAGATTCTATCATTTTTTTTCTGTACGTTCATGACAGAGTCACACAGTGCAAATCTTTGCTTCAAGATGAACTATTTCAACTCGTCGTACCTTTTGAGGTTTGCGTCAGCAAAATATGTAGTTTATTGTACATATTATTATTGTACGTGCATGTCAGCTTCAACCCGTCGCTCTTCAATGCATTTACCGGTCACCATAAGGTTACATTAATAAAGATGGAATGTACTGTATATTTTAATGCACGACTTAGGCCCAAAGCTCTTGAACACATCAAAGTCGGAAGAACGACCATCCGAGGAGCATGTAAATGCACCATTAGCGGTGTGCAGTAGCCGAGTGGGCGAGTGGGAAAAAGGCTCGGAATTTGTGAGCACTTGGCACGTTGGAACGATTCGACAGGCTGACCTGGTTCACGCCGGACTATTAAAGAGAGTCAACCATTATTTTTAACCATCACTAGAAAAGCAAACGTCACCTAAAGCAAATCCACATCTAACGGTCTCCACTAGTGCCAGAATTGACTTTGTACACGATTGTCTTGGCTCTAGAATACACTTTGCATTCCGTCTGAACACACCTTCACAGTACCGCTGTGAGGGTGAGGGGGCGGTTACCAGACGTTTTTTAAACTGTTCAAACTGTTCTTATGGAATGTAAATTCAAAAGCAGGATTACATAACACAACTTTGAAGAACCACATTGGAGTCTTTTTGTGATTTACTAATTTTATATTTTAATAGATGTTATTTAAAAAGGAAGTGTGGTCCCAGGAACATGTCCAGTATGTGTGTCATATGCAGTATGTGTTGTAACTGAGAATGTTCATCCCTCTTTGGTCTCTCTTTCAGGTCTTTATCTTCCTTCCTCCAACCTTGGCCCTCCACTTTGAAGTAGTCCTCCTTTGCAGCCTGCAGCGCGCGTCTCTCTCCCCCCTCCCATTTACCTGTCGGTTCTCCTTTCAAACATTTCTCCTGCCACACATTCTCCCCTCCTCATCTCTGAGCCCTATTTTCTCTCGCCTCTCTGCCTCTCATTCCTCTTTTGACTGCCAACTTGCCTCACTCTCTGCTGCTGCTGCTTTCTTCGACCCTCCACTCCTCTCCCAGTCACTCAATACTTTCAATTTACTCTCCTCCTCTCTAATCTGCCACTCCATTCATCCCGTGCTCCCCTTCATTATCTACCCCTATCGGCCTCCGCCTTCTGTCCTCCTCTTGCTGTCAGCTTGTCTGAAGGATGGATTCAAGGATCCTTTTTCTCCCTTTCCTCAATATCATATACTGTATGCTCCCACTGTTGAATGTGTGTCATATTGACGAGTGAGTGTTTTTGTGTAGTTCCACTGTTATTTGTCCCTCACATGACTGAACTTTTTGTGTGTGCATTTATATTAGTGTGTTTAAGACATTATGGTTAATAACTTTGAAAATGAAACAGTAAAAAAAACATGTCTTGAAACTTACTGCTCCCCCCATAGGTCTCTGTTCTCCCGAAGTCCGTCGGGGGGGTGGGGTGTTCGGATGGTCCGGTGAATGAATGAACAACACACAGCACAGCAACGCAATCCCTTTTCTTTTCCTTTCGAGTCTGACCTTCTCAGCGCCACCTTTCCCTTTTCCTTTTTTTGGCTTTCCATCATTAGACTCACACACCTGTCTGTTAATGTTACCGATAAACTTCCAAACGTGACGAGGGAAAAAAGAGGTGTTCGATGGCTTTACGCCATTGGCCGACAGGGGCTATGCCATTTGGCGAAGGGCCCTATATTTCTGAAAGTCTCGGTTGTGACCTTTCTGATTAGCCTGTGTTTGTATTGAAATGAGAGGCTGCTGTTGAGCAGAGGCTGCACAGTTTAACCAGTGGGCGGGCCACAGCCCTCCGGAGGAGATAAGAAGAGCTTCTATTTTTGCCGGACGCCGGAGAGCTCCGCAGCAATTCAGCACACTTCATATTGTGCGGGACAGGAAGTCGAGCACAGAAACAAAATAAAACATCCGGTTCATTTTCAAAATAAAATATACCGTGCTCACGGCAGATCATATTTCTCTGCACTACACCTTGAAAACACAGCACAGAGTAGTTTCCCCTCTACTCCTCTGGATAGAAAAAAAATGTTGTTGGTTTTGTGGTTCTATTCTACGTGAATTCGCGAGATGTCAGTCATGGCCGCAGCCGTTCTGCAACAAATCCGAACCTGGTGGGTATTTATGGATCCGCAACCGTACCGCAGTTGGTGGAAATGAGGGGTAACGTTTATCAGACCGGCCCTCGCGGCCTCTAAACACTCCCAGCCCACCGGGAAAAGTCCAGACTCTCCCGATTGCCACTCAGCTACTGGATGGAATACAGAGTACATATCTTCTCCTCCTGGCTCTGCGTTTGGCTCTGGCCTTACATCTCCTTCTCATTTCCTCCTCAGCTCTTCTGGAATTGTTTCCCGAAATTTGGGGCCTCATTCTGCGTAGTGAAGTTGGTCTGGAGGGTGCAATCAGCTGGCCGCGGACAGAAATAAATAGCAGTTTTGTCAGCATAGCTCCCCGACACCAAAAGTGAAGAAAAGTCCAGCTGAACCAGTAGAGTTTAAACCTTACGATATCAACACGCATGTGTTTTTTAAATGACAGACGGGCGTACTATGAAATAAAAAAAAATAGAAACCTGCCGGCACCACTGAATACACTCTCAGCCAGTCACATCATGTGTCGTGGCTTTGAAAAAAACAGATGGGCCAATCACAGGGAAGCTTGACAACAACAGCTCAACAAATGGAAACCTCAAATCTGCAGCCAGAGACAGACGGTGTGTGTGTTTACACATAATTAGTACAACGAATATGAATAATAAAAAAACTACTAAATACTAAAATAGTAGTTGAAGCTGTTTATATCATGACATCTAGTGAGTTACAGTAGTCAAGTTGATTTTTAACATATGTAGCCTTTAGACAGCTGCACAGATGTACTGAAGAGGAAGCTTGTCATTCAGTATAAAGCAGCTGTGGACAGCAGACACTGTGAGGACCACTCATATTCATTTGCAAATCAATGTAGACTTAATTACAGACATTCCTGCTTTAAACCCATTCAATGTTTACTTGTTAAGCTGATTTAAATGCAACCACTATTTGGGGAGTATTTCATTAAAATGACTGTTTTATTATTGTTGTTGGTTTATTGCATTTCATTAGCTCAGAGTATTTAGTTTGCTCTCGGAGATGAAATAACCAAAGTGGCAGCAGATTGACGTTGAGGCAGTTCTTACAAGTCTATTCCCAGCGCGACGTTTAAAACATGTTTTTCCAGAAAATATGAAAACCGACACATGCTTTGCACTGCCTAGTTTGAATGAACCTCCCACCTGTTTGTTCCTCTCCTCCCACCTGTGCACTGTGTGCTGGGCACTAAAATACCACAAAGATGGGCAAAGCCAATTTCATGGTCAGGAAAATAACTAACTGTTGGAGCGCTTCTGCAACGAAAATAGAAACCTGAAATGTCCTGGTTCGATTCCATCTGGGGACTTTTGGGGACCCTATTTTCTCTCCCCATGTTTCTTGTCTGTATCCTCTCTGTCCATTAAAATTAAACGCTGAAACATCTATCAAAAGAAAAAGAAAAAAAATAACAAAATTGGATGTGGTATATTTTCACAAATGTCCGCAGGCACGCTGCTACACAACAAAGCAACCACCAAAGGCAGTGAGCAAAGTGTACGCTCACAAGTAAACATGGATGCAACGAATACAAGTTTCCATATTTTGAAAAGATCAGTTTTGCAAGTGTTTTATGAGGAAGGAACTGCATTGAAAAAGTTGCTCGACCTCAATGACACACGCAATGCATTTGGTTTAACACTGAATGGAAACCAAACTATACAGTTGTCCAGTGAAATGAGAAGGGGGGAGACTGTCCTCTGAAAAATGCCCACACAAGTTGTTTGTTCAAGCAGCAATTACGACTTATATTTACTTTATAGTAGTACTTGTGGCTGTAGAGGTAATGGCGGGAGCAAAGCAGGAAGTAAGGTGACGAAATATAAGACCGCCCGATTTTTGCGTAAGAGGGATGGGTCAAACAAACATAGGACTTGATCCAGGAGACCTGGATTTGTGACCCATTTTATGAAGCGAACAGCAAGTTTGTTTTTTTACTTTTTGGAACAAACAAAACAAACAAAATGAACAGTGTTGACTTTGGAGTCACCCAGGGTGACAGGGGCGTGTGTGGCTGCATCCTTCCGAAAATCCACAACCATCTCCACTGTCTTCAGAGCGTTAAGCTGTTCTGACTGCACCAGGTCACCAGGTGATCAATCTCCCACCTGTAGGCAGGACTGGTGAGTCAGAGACGTGTTTCCCCACAGCTTCACATGCTGCTTCCTGTCAGACAGGAAGTCTGTGATCCACCTGCAGGTGGGGTCATGCATGTGCAGCTGGGTCAGCTTGTCCTGTAGCAGAGCCAGGAGGATGATAGACTCGTTCGAGATGAACTGCGCCTCGCCTGTAAAGTAGACGAGAGCAGGCGGCAGCAGCGGGGGGCGGTGACAAAAGTCCGCTCTCAAGTCGGACAGTTTTCCAGCTGATTCCAGCAGCATTCAGGCTGAACAGGAAGTGACACAAACACTGTGGTCCGATTCCGATTTAATAAAATGTTATCAGACCCATATATCAGCTCCTACACAGTCTCCAGTTGATTTTATTATGACAGAGTAGCTGTCAGAATGCTCTACATGTGATCTGTTGCTGATTGTAATTAACAACACACTGTAGATGATCCGTAATCTGAACAGATTTAGTCTCTCTGACTTCTAAACATAACTATCAGCCACACAACAGGTGTTCTGTACAGAATAAGCTTTCAAATCAGACAAATACCAGTTAAAATCCCTCCGATTCAAAATCAATAAAAAGTTTATGTAAAATTTTGTCATGTTGAGTCGATTCTGAACCAATCAGCTGTTCGATCAGCTGAGAGGCCGGCGTTTCCCAGCATGCACTGGGTCCGCCTGCGTCCGCCTGGCTCTTGCAGTTGGTGAAAAGCAACTGCGCTACCTGCGTCTCAGAACTGCGGCCGCCTTGGTCTCGTGAGATTATTGTTGCCCACGTGTGTATGACGTCAGAGCCAGTCGGGATCAAGTCGGAAAAAAATCTAACCGGCATGCATTGGGTGCCGATCGCCGGTGATCGATTCTGCGCAGATCTGGCACATCTCGAATGAGCCTGATGTTGAATGCAGAGCTGAATGCTGCATTCATGCCACCTCGGAATAACAGCCCCTGGTTACGTTGTTTTTCCAACTGGCAGCAGGACGCATGTTCTTCTTCTTCTGTTATATTAACGTTTGGCATAACAACTTTTTGCATGACTGCCACCAACGGTTGGCCGTAGCCTAGAGCATCAGGTGTGTAAAAACATGGAGGCCACAATAACAAAAGATTCTCTGCTGTTTTCTTATGCGAGCATCCAAACAGCACATCGCCAGGTGTTTGTTTGTGTTATCTGCAGGACAACCAACGGGAAAAGACACGGATAATGTGTTCTTTTTTTATACATAGGCATATTTATGAATAATTTTAATAATAATAATATTATGTCTGTGTATGTTTCTTGGCAGAGGCATTTGTCCACAATAAACAGTTTATTATCATTGAAATATGTTCAGTGAACCAAAGTCGCCTCCATCAAACGTCAGTTGTCAACAACGCGTCACCAACTGGGGAACTCGGTTAGCAAAATCCAGCCCGAGTTGCCCACCTCTGATTCCCACAGGACGTTACGTGAATGGTGACGTTTTCACTCGGAAAAATGTTTTTCCGATGTCCATGAACGCACGGTACGTCCACAAACAGGATCCTGGCGTAGGTTCCTGAGGTGTCCAGGTGCCGGAGGCTGAAATGTAGAGCAGTGTTGACTGTATCGTCTACAGACCTGTTGGCTCTGTAGGCAAACTGCAGGGGTGCAGATCGTTGATAGATTTTGGGGCCTTTGGTTTATAGTTGGTGATCTGTTTGTGCCCCCTCCAGACAGAAGCAGAGTCATTGGCTGAAAACTATTTTTGGAGTTTCTCAAAGTACAGCCTTTTAGCATTTCTCACCACCTTGCTAAACTTGAACTTTGACTCTTTAAACCAGTTCCTGACCCCCACTCCTGTTCTCACGTGGTTGATTTGGTTTAAGTCAAAGGGTTTCAATTTGACTGCATTTCCGTTTACTGTATGTTTAAATAAACACAGATGTCTATGAATGGACTGTTCCTTCAGCAACCTTAGCTGTCTGAGTTTGGCTGTTTACCAGGGCTTGTCATTGTCGTACCTCTACAAGGTACGTGTTGGAATACAGCTGTTCTCACAGAATCTGATGTATGACATCACAGCCTCTGTGTACTCGTCCAAACTGTTGATACCAGTCCCGAAACATCCCAGTCTGTACAGTCCAAGGCGATCGAAGATCCGCCACAGCTTTACTGGTCCACTTCTTAGATGTCCTCACAACAGGTTTAAGAAGTTTTAGTTTCTGCCTTTATGAGGGAATCAGGTGGACCATGGTATGGTCAGAGTGTCCCAGTGCAGCATGGGGGACTGTGTGCATTGTCATACAGTGATCCAAAATGTTCTCCTCTTTGGTTGGACATTTAATAAACTGTATTTGGGGATTTTGTGGCTTCTTTGTTGAAGTCACAGAGGACAATTACATGGATCCACACACAGTATCTGGATGGAGAGTGTGCGCTGTGCCTCCTGCATGTTGGCATTTGGTGGTATGTAAACACCAGCTAGTATGAATGAAGCAAACTCACTGGGGGAGTAGAAGGGTTTGTAGTGCTGTCGAATCACTGTTAAGTCATTACACCAGCCATTGTAAGTCTAAAAACAGACCTCCACCTTTTGATTTACCGGAGAAATCAGCCAGCTGTAGCGTGGAGTCCGGTATCAGAGCACAGAGCTACAGTATATTAAGCAATACTAAACTACATTATTCAATATATTCACCTCCACATGCAGCCTGTCACATTATGAATGTTATCAGCTGACTTGGTTTCTGTGCAGGCACAAATTGACACAATCTACTGTCAGCCAATCACATTCTTCGTTTGCATCTTGGTGATCTCCTTTATTATTTGTCCTGAGATAATAAAACACCTTCCTGTAAAGCTGTGATAACAGTCCTGTGGAGTCCTGATACAGGGGAGTAATGGACTTGTTGGAGTGAGATCTAATCATCAAATTGGCTCCTTAATTTCTTGGTCTTTAACAAGTGCAATTGCTATTATTACTAAAGCCCTTCATTCTTTTTAATTCCATCCAATCAAGAGTCCAATGTTATGTTTCCGTGTTGGCGATCGCAATTAACAGATTGATTTCTGCATCACCTTCACACTTACAGGTTACAGTAAATACTAAACAACATGAGCTGTCTTTGGCTTTCTGTTGGTTAGAGATGGATATCCTCACCCTCACATGGGCAGAAGACACATAAAACAACAGAGACATAATTCAATATTTCAAAAGAACCCAGCTCTTAGATAAAAAAAAAAAAATACAGTTAAAACGTGAGTTAAAGTCATGCACAATGAAACAAAACACAGAAACTACTACAAATCATTTGAGCTTTCGGCCTCATGAATAAACAATACATATACAGTTGTCACGGCATGGACCTGGGAACAGTGTTGGGGAAGTTACTTTTAAAAAGTAGTGTTTGCTCGTTACTCATTACTTCTTAAAAAAGTAATCCGTTACTTTTCTTAGTTACCCCCCTATGGAAAGTAACTTTTTACGTTACTCGTTACTTTTATGTTACGTTACTTTTATGTTACGTTACTTTTAAAAGCAGGCGTATCTGGCAGAGACTGAAGTTAATCATACAAAAACTATCTTTGATCATAAAGCCAATCTGTGGTTTATCAATGAAGTGTCTGAACTACACTGCAGACTGGATTCTCTACTCACAGAGTGATGTCTGATTCATTATGAAGGAGTCAGGGCCGTACTGGGACTGAAATTCAGCCCGGGACTTTAAGATGTAGAAGCCTTTTAGGCGAGTGCCCTTGGTGCACAAGCAGAAGGATTTTTTGCAGTTATTTTAATTCTAATAGTGTTTTTATGGTATAAAGAGAATCAGATTACGCTGTAGACCTTCAAGAAACTTTAGGATGACACCTGCCTCCTCAGGTTGTATAAGCAAGTCACCACTGCACTGAACACAACCAGGTCAGCAAAACCTAATATCCAACACATAAGTCACAGTATACTGCTAACTACCAGCATGTCATGTGCACAGTCAATTGGAGTGATAAAATAGTTACAAATACTCACACTCATATACTCAAAAACTACAATGCAGTCCCATAAAATAGAGATTTGTGTGTCTGTGTGTCTCCTTACTTTCTCAGCTTGGCTCCCTGGCTCAGCTTCCCCTGTGATGGACCCTGCCTCTGCTTACTGATTGTGCAGCTACATATGTATGAGAAGAACATCAGTTATAAATATGACTAAGAATAAAACATTTTCTAATTCAATCTGTGCTTCAGTCAAGCTATTATCTAGTATGTGGAACTATTGGCATTTTATCTTATATGTAAATATCTGATTGATTGATAGGCCTAATATGATTGCCTACCCAGCCCTGCACACTGCCCCTCTACCTGTCTGTTTCCTGCTCTTCCTCTCTCCTCCTCCTCCTCCTCTCTCCTCCTCCTCCTCTCTCCTCCTGATGAGAGGGTATGTGTGCAACAATAGAAAATAAAAACAATTAGCTTATCAAAGCAAAAATTTGGAGACAGAAACAACTCAGGTATACAGGCCTAAAACTCATAAAAACCTAAAACTGTCCTACCTCATATCACCAAATCCAAACGTGACTGAAAGTAAACTCTTTTTTCGGCGCCTTAAGTTTGAGCCAATCAGATGTCAGGAAAAACGAGGATCAGTCCAAGTTAGGAGGGGCCGCTCGTATCCCCCCTCAAGATTGAAAGTATTGGTTTGGCCCGGTCTGAAACACACACACGGACACAGCGCTCTGCTGCAGCTGAACGGCCGGCCAGGCCGGTCGCGTATGAAAGAAAAAAAAAAAACGTAGTGACCACCGGCCGGTTCGGCCGAAAAATGGACCGGCCGTTCGGGATTGTTCCCGGTATTCCCGATGGCCAATCCGCCCCTGGAAGGAGTACAGCGTGGGGTGAATGCACCGCATCGGCGTTACACGGTGTCCCGGCCTCGAGACAAATCCAGACAGGCTTCTCAGAGATTAATGAACATGCTTTGTGGTGCAAAAATAACTTCTGTAATAAAATAAAATCTGTAACAACCTGTAACAAAATAATAGCGCTCTTTTAAAATACATAAATAATAAATATAAATAATTTTCTAAATATGACCTAGAAAATCCAGCTTCAACAAAATATCTCTTAATACCTTTTCAATGTAATAAGATAAATAATAAAGACACTGAAACATATGTGCCAGCTTTGCACACGGTGCACTTCCCACTTGTCCGGTCCCAACCGGGACGGTACGTGGGACATTTCTTTCAACTGTGAAGCTGCACCAGCTGCACTAGTCTTGTTTTATGGTTGTGTGCAGGCTCCACGCAGAGCTTTCGCCGTAGCCTACGTAAGTGGCCTGATGTTTATACTTGTGCACTGGTGTGTGCGTCGAGCCGGCATGTGTGTGTGTGTGTGTGTGTGTGTGTGTGTGTGTGTGTGTGTGTGTGTGTGTGTGAGGAGTGGGTGATAGAGCGAGGGAGAAATGAGAGTGATGGCGAGCGAGTACCGACTCTAGAGTCATAGCGAGAGAAACAGAGTGTCGCCCCTGTGTTTTCTGACCACGTGGGAAATCTGTAGCAGGAAACGCTTCGGCATTTTGTGTGCAATGCTCTGGTCCCTGTGCATGTGCACGTCGCAGGGCCGCCCACAAGGCAGCCTCTCGGGAATTACGTCACACAACAAAGTACCGTAGTAAAGCGCCAGTCAATTTAAGTACACGCTTAATGGTCCCATGAAAAACAGTGAAAACCGGAAATTTTCATGAATTTATAAAAAAAAACAAAAACGGAAAACCCGGAAAGTAGTTAAAAAGTGGACATGTCCGGGCAAAAGAGGAAGTTTGGTCACCCTAGTGTATGTAATGTCTGTATCGACTTGTACCTGGGTCCGTGCATTGTCGTAGACACATGCAGCCTTTTTTCTGGAAACCCTTGCGTGTCCGTGCGACCGACACAAGTCCACAGCGGTCCGCTGCGTGTAGCCTAGTCATGTATGAGTCCATCTCCACCGCATTCATCTGTGAGGTTGTCAGCTTTGTGTCGACCTGGCATGCTCTGTTTGTAGGATGGCTGATTTAACCGCCACTCCTTAGCGATGTAGTGGCATGTGTCACGTAGCTCTCCGCTCAGAGTGCCGTCCAGCAAAAAGCCACGAAGCTTAAAACGCTCTCAAAAGTTAGCGTTGGCTGCAGCATTGCTCTGCTACTGCCAAACTCTGTCACGTCCCGTGTGGAGCTTGTGAGCGTGCAGCTGAGAAGGCAGTGTCGCTGTCAAATCTGTCCCTAGGAAAAGTAACATTGCGCCGAATTGAAAAAGGAACTATGTTTCGTTACCAGATTTTCAGTAGTATCGCGTTACACTACTTTTTACCTGAAAAAGTAGTTACATTACTGTAACGCGTTACTTAGTAACCTGGGAATACTTGATAAAATCGTTATGTCTAGGGGCTTCCAGAGTTTTGGCAGCCCGTGCATATGAAACTACAGAGGTAAACACTCGGTCGCCAGGCTACACGTAAAATGAAGGGGCCTACCTTCGGTCGCAGCTCCGGCACCACTTTGCTCCGTCTTTTGACCAGATCACTCCTTGGCCCGGTGCTGGTCAGCGTCGCTACTCCATTGACAGTTCATTTGTAGACATTTAAGACACGGACAATCACATTAACACAACTTGGTGGGTGAAAAAAGGATTAATTCGCGACACGCAGCACCACATGTCCCTCCTGCCACGACTCTCCTCTCAGTCTCCTCAACTCCCACTGTCTCTGTAACGCAGGTAAGCCACACCACCTTAGCCTGGCAACCAATGGTAAAGACCGTGCCGCAACACAGTACAACTGCCTAAAACAACCTTACATTTGGTATTAGTATAATTACTGTGTTTGGACTGGACATTGTCCATTCATGGACATCTGTGTTTATTTCAACAGATGTACAAATGGAATGGAATTTTTTTTTAAATTGAAGCTCTTGACTTAAACCAAATCAACCAATCAAAAACGTGAGTAAAAGGTAACAGAACGATGACAGAAAGGAGGATCATTGCAGGTTTTGGTAAATTCAAAATAGAGTTAGTTTTTGTGTATGTAATGCATTATAGAGGCTCAGTGACTGTATAAGTTGGGGGCCCACTGTACTAAGGTGGGCTGGTCATTTGGGGCTGGACATGAAACCTACTGGTCCTGTACTTGATCTGCCACAAACATCATCTAACGGGGCAACAGCAGCCTTTGTGTCGTTATGTGCAGCAGTTACACACTGGTGTAAACTGTAAGCCATAATAGTGTATTGATTGACAACATGTAGCAAATCAAATTGATAAACTGATATAATGTATCGTTATTCCCACACTTGTGTACAAATTGGGTGACAATATATAGCCCTATTTTAGACGTTATGAATACATTATACAGATAAATGCTGACTTCCATTTCATATAATGTAATAAGGGTGGGGCTCTAAATAAAGTTTCTCCCAAGACTGTATTTGATGAAATGCCACCTCTCCATATCTCAGGTAAGCTCAGCTGCATATATATATATATATATATATATATATATATATATATATATATATATATATATATATATATATATATATATATATATATATATATACAGTACAGGCCAAAAAGTTTGGACACACCTTCTCATTCAATGCGTTTCCTTTTTATTTTCATGACTATTTACATTGTAGATTCTCACTGAAGGCATCAAAACTATGAATGAACACATATGGAATTATGTACTTAACAAAAAAGTGTGAAATAACTGAAAACATGTCTTATATTTTAGATTCTTCAAAGTAGCCACCAGTAGCTTTTTTATTAATAAGGGAAAAAAAATCCACTAATTAACCCTGACAAGGCACACCTGTGAAGTGAAAACCATTTCAGGTGACTACCTCATGAAGCTCATTGAGAGAACACCTGTCATGATCCGGCTGGGACTATGGCCTTTGTGCCACTCTGGTGGCCTTTTTGTGGGTCTTGTGGTGTTTTGTGCTTTGTACTTTGTTCCATGTTCTGTCTTATTGTGGTAGTCTTGTCTGTTTTGCTCTGTTCCCCGTTTTATTTTGAAGGTCTGGTTTTCTGTCTTGTCTGGTTTTACTTCCTGTCTTTTGGTTTTCCCGCCCTTGTGATTGTCTGATTTGTTTCACCTGTTGTGCCTTCTGTTCCTTGTTAGTCCTCGTTACCCTGTGTATTTAGTCTCTCTGTTTCCCTTGTCTCTTGTCGGGTCGTCATTCCCTGTTTGTCCTGTGTCAGCCCTGGTTATTGTTTGTCGTGTAAGTCAAAATAAAGACTTTGTTCTGAACTGTTGCTCGAAGAGTCTTGCATTTGGGTCCACCAGCTGCAATCCTGACAGTACGACCCGACCAAAGTATGGATCCAGCAGACTCTGTAGTCCACATGGAAGAGCTACACCAGGTGGATTACACTCTCAGCAGGCTTTATGCAGAACTCCTGAGATCTACAGATTGGGAGCGCCGGCATGCTGTTTGCTCTCTCATGAGACGGGCCATTTCGGCAAAGCCCTGGACGATGGAGGTGCCGGGAATTGCTGCATTGGCTGACAAGCTCTCTGTTCTGGATGGAAAGCTGCAGTCCCTCCTTTTTCCCACCAGTGACTCTGTTTGTGAAGCTGCTAGCCTCCAGCCTGACCCAATCCCTGTATCTACTGGCTTCAGGCCTGTGTGCCAGGGGCTTAGGGTGGGTCTGCTTCACATCCAGCCAGCTACTCCTAGTCCTGAACCCCAGCCTGTTGAGTCACTGTCTCCTGGTTCTACCACTGGCCAGGAATCACAGGAGTCTCCGTTCTGGGGAACACGGTTGGCCTTTAAACCAGCTGGAAAGAAGCGAGGTTCCCAGAAACGGCGAGGTCCTTTGTTGCGTCCTGTGCCCGCTCCTGCGCCTGCAGCCCAGTCGCCCGACGCCACGCCTGCAGCCCAGTCGCCCGACGCCACGCCTGCAGCTGTAGCTGGCAGCTCCCCTGACTCCCAGCTAGCTGGCAGCCCCTTTAGTGTCCCTGTGCTCCCTAGTGTCCCTGTGCTCGCTAGTGTCCCCGAGCCCTCTAGTGTCTCTAGTGTCCCCGAGCTCCCTGGTGTCCCCGAACGCTCTAGTGTCCCTAGTGTCTCTGAGCTCTCTAGTGTCCCAGAGCCACCCAGTGTTCCAGCGCTGTTCAGCGCCCCAGATCCCCGGCTGGCCAGCAGCCCTCCTGTTCCCTGGCGGGCTGGCTGCCCCCCTGAATCCCGACGCGGGACCACCCCTACGACTTTGCCGGTCTCTGGCGCCCCTGGGACTGCCCGGGAGACCCCCTCTGAGACTTTGCCGGCCTCCGGTGCCCCGGAGACCTTCTCTGGGACCGCCCCTGTCTTCTTTCCCTGTCACTGTCCCTGTCTTCATCCCTGTCACTGTCCCTGTCTTCGTCCCTGTCACTGTCCCTGTCTTCATCCCTGTTACTGTCCCTGTCTTCGTCCCTGTCACTGTCCCTATCTCCATCCCTGTCACCGTGCCCATCCTTGTCCCCGTCACCGGGCCCATCCTTGTCCCCGTCACAGTGCCCGTCTCTGTCCCTGTCACTATCCGTGTCCCCATTACAGTCCCTGCCCATAAGTCCCAGTCCGTCTCGTCTGAGTCTGTGTCTGAGTCTGTCCTGTCTGAGTCTGTCCTGTCCGAGCCTGTCCTGTCCGTGTCTGTTTTGTCTGAGTCATGTCTGTCATAGTCTGCCCGGTTCTGTGTTCCCTGTGCCCCCGGGGCCCCTCTGTTCCCTGTGCCCCCGGGGCCCCTCTGTTCCCTGTGCCCCCAGTGTTCTCTGTGTTCCCTGTGCCCCCGGGGTCCCTCTGTTCCCTGTGCCCCCGGGGCCCCTCTTTTCCCCTGTGCCCCCGGGGCCCCTCTTTTCCCCTGTGCTCCCAGGGCCCCTCTGTTCCCAGAGCCCCTCTGTTTCCGGGGCCCCTCTGTTCCCCTGTGCCCCCCAGTGCTCTCTGTGTTCCCTGTGCCCCCCAGGGGCCCCTCTGTTCCCTGTGCCCCCGGGCCCCTCTGTTCCTTGTGCCCCAGGGCCCTCTGTTCCCTGAGCCCCGTTTGACCTTTTGTTCCCTTGTTGGTCCCTCCTCCGGTCCCCCTCCGCCCTCCCGGGGTTGGTCTGTAGATGGCCGCCGGGAGGCGTCCGTCGGGGGGGGGGTACTGTCATTATCCGGCTGGGACTATGGCCTTTGTGCCACTCTGGTGGCCTTTTTGTGGGTCTTGTGGTGTTTTGTGCTTTGTACTTTGTTCCATGTTCTGTCTTATTGTGGTAGTCTTGTCTGTTTTGCTCTGTTCCCCAGAGTTATTTTGAAGGTCTGGTTTTCTGTCTTGTCTGGTTTTACTTCCTGTCTTTTGGTTTTCCCGCCCTTGTGATTGTCTGATTTGTTTCACCTGTTGTGCCTTCTGTTCCTTGTTAGTCCTCGTTACCCTGTGTATTTAGTCTCTCTGTTTCCCTTGTCTCTTGTCGCGTCGTCATTCCCTGTTTGTCCTGTGTCAGCCCTGGTTATGGTTTGTCGTGTAAGTCAAAATAAAGACTTTGTTCTGAACTGTTGCTTGAAGAGTCTTGCATTTGGGTCCACCAGCTGCAATCCTGACAACACCAAGGGTTTGCAGAGTTATCAATAAAAAGCAAAGGGTGGCTACTTTGAGGAATCCAAAATATAAGACATGTTTTCAGTTATTTCACACTTTTTTGTTAAGTACATAATTCCACATGTGTTCATTCATAGTTTTGATGCCTTTAGTGAGAGTCTACAATGTAAATAGTCATGAAAATAAATAAACACATTGAAGGTGAAGGCGTGTCCAAACTTTTGGCCTGTACTGTATATATAAGTGGAAAGCAGGGCATACATTGTTTTGAACATATAATTCATACTGTACCTCTGGGCCCAGGTGTTTTCAGCTGCACATGTGCAACAGTGCCGTAAAATGCACTTTTGTTAATGTAAAAATAGAAGAGAGCAGCTCAAATGCAAACAAAGATCACAAATAATAGAAATATAATGGCAACAGACATGCACATACACACACACACACACACGCACACACACACAGACTATCTGTCTTTGTTACACTGTTATAATGACACACATACATTACCATGGGCACACACAACATGTAATAGTATTAGTAGCAGTAAGCATCCGTCTGCCAGTGCTGACGATAGATTGCGTCGTCAGTTTTTGTTGCAGCGGCTACTATGGCTCCGCAGCCCCACTCTGCAGTTGGCGCAGACGGACAATAGTGTCTCTCTCACAATAGTGGAGGTTGTTACTCACAGTTTCTTCTCCTGCACTGAGGAGGTGCGCTACTTTGCGGCTTCCTCCCAGTTGTTGATGTCAGTGTTTGCCTGCTTCATTTTGCTTGTGCTGGGGCAACCAGGACTCTGACCTGGACCCTATTTTCCCATGTTTTTGTGTGTAAGTGACGGATGGGATGGGAACAACAATCTTTGATAATGGTCCAGCATTAAACAAGATCGCTGCAGTCGGCAGCGGCAAAACAAGTTAGAATATAAGTTATTGGGCAACTGTGCACCTTCAATTTCCGTCCACGAAAGTGCAGTTTTTACCACTGACAGGCGCAGATTATTGTTCCATGTTTCTGACAACATTATGGAAAGGATCCCTAGAGAGATAGACCTTTTGGTTAAAGAGTATTTTTACTCTTTAAACATAAATACATCCCAGAAATTGCTATCGCCAAACCCATCAGACTCCATTTAATTATATCAATTTTATCATTGTAAAACAGTTCATTTATTCATTCAAACTAAAACTTTCAAAACCTGTCTTGGTTCGTCTTTCCACTGTTCCAATAATCACCACTCTGGTTTGGTTGGAATAAACACATACATTACCAATTTACATGTGGAAATATGCTGGCTCTATACACGTTAAAAGTATTATTTATTTAAATGGGGTCTGGAATATCAGGTATGTTCAGTGTGCACATTTTCCACTTTTGCAGATACATTCATGAAAAATGTGGCTTCATTAAATTGATTAAAAAGTACAGTCCAAGCGGCAAAACATTTCTTTCAAATTTGTATTTTCTGTTGCAAATAAGTAGTATTGTAAGATTTACCAGGACAAGTGTATGAACCTAATTATTAGGAGACAGGGTTGAATCTTTGAGTTGAGTTATAATTGACCTGAAACGTTGTCCGAGTACTTCCATTCATTCTGGAACAATGAGCAAACTTGTGTCATGAAGAGACAGCTATCTGAATAGATAAATCCTTGATTGAAAATGTTTTGTATCAAAGTGGTTAAAATGTTGAACATTAGCAGAACATATCAGTATTAGCCGGCATTGATGTAAAACAATCAGTGTTTGTATCAGCCGTAGAGCGTGTATCGGTGGAGCCCTGCAATATGAGCTCAGAGAGCGGGATGGGGAGTGTATTTGTGTGCCCATGCATGCGTGAGTGGACTGTCAGTAGTCACAGCAGTGCCAGTACTTCATATTCATGTCTCTCTCTCCCTCTGTCTCTTCGTCTCTCTTCCTTTCCTTCTCCCTGCGTCTCTCTCACCTGTTCATTTGTCGCTGCTTGACAGTTCTCATTATTGCCTTGGCACTAGCTCAGCATGTCCTGCCAAAGCAAGACACTGAAATGGAATTCGAAAAAAAGGGGGAGAGTGTGTGGGAGATTGTAAATGAAGAAAGGGAGGAAGATGCTGACAGAGAGAGAGAGAGAGAGAGAGAGAGAGAGAAAGAGATAGAGAGAGTGAGATGTGAATCATGAAAAAAGGGGAATCAAATGAGAGAAAAGGGGAAAAAAGACAATGATATAGGAAGCGGTGTTAGAGAGCGAGGAATGCTGCAGCGTAATTAAAAGTACTTAACTCTCGCTGGAATGACAATAAAGAAGCATAAACAACACTGACAAAGGTATTAACATGGACACGTATACCTCTACACAGACAAACCCCGACACTGACAACACAGACACCAAGCCGAGATCCACGCTGTACACACTGCAGTCCCATCGCAGCATAAAGACGACAGCAGCACAGGCCTGTACGCTCACTAAAGGTGACGACTCCGAAACTGTCAGACATCGAGGTTAGCACTACTGAAGGCACTCATTTATTCACTGCGACATGCTCTTCCAGGGATTGTCTGTTCTTGACGTTTCTGTCTGGAGCTCTTCCTTTTGTTTCTGCTGAGCCATGGAAGCGTTTTTTTGTCTTTGTGTCTTTCATTAAGAAACAAGACCAAAACTCAATGAGTTGTTGTAACGTCAATAACCCCAAAATACAAGTTCCTTCTGTGAGTGTGAAAGTGCTCACTAAATTCCGTGCCCCTTTACCGATAGAGAAAAGGTCCATTTCATTTTCTGCACCATCCATTCACTGTACACGCCTACACCCACACAGGCACATGTGCATGAGGAGGATGCATTTACAGAGAGCTTTACTGTATTCTCAGCTCATATGCCACACACAAACCCCCCCCACCCTCCCCCCCCCCTCCCCTCCCCCGGCCCCTCCCACACACACACACACACACACACAGACAAAGAAGCTGTATTGATTATGATGAGTCCTTCATCCTTTCAGGTTATTAAATTATTGATCAGAGACAAAGACTTTTAATGGAATCCAAATGTCATGGTGTTTGTGTGTGTGTGTGTGTGTGTGTGTCTGTGAGAGAGACAAAATGCAATGGTTGAGGAACGGCCATTGTCCCCCGCAGGTATTACGTTAATATCATCAGTAACACCTGTGCTGATCCACCTCATATCTACTGTTTGACATGTCCTGCAAAGAGAGCCCTAAACCCCCCCCCCACCACCCACACACACACACCCACACACACACACACACACACACACACACACACACACACACAAGCATATTGTTTCTCTGTCGTATCTCTTGCTGAGCTTTGTTCTGGTCACTTTCACAGTCCAGGTAAGAAAAATAAATCACAGGCTAGCGGTACAAAATTGATACAATGGAGGCTGTGGGATTCCCCGATTTAAAAAGGAAGGCCTACATGGTAAGAGGATGATCATTTTATTCACAGCAGACTTTCACAATAGTTCAACCGAGTTGGCTCAGGTGTGGAGGAGGAAGGGGCCCTCGGGCTATTCTTTGATCAGCAAGAGGCAAGACGGCTACACGCTGCTTAATTTGCTAGCTGGGTGGACTCGCTTTCCTCTGAGGCAGTGGAAACTAAATCATTTGAAAAACTCCAAACACTGCATTTCACTGCATTGCTAATTCTTAACAGGTGCAATATGCTTAATATGCTTAATTACATTCTGTTTTTGTATTCTGTCGAATTTCGGTTTCAGCCCTCAGGTCAACTCAAAAAGGCTCGGCCATGTTTTGCATGCAACACTGTGTTATCTTTTCAAATACCATAGATATGTTGTAGAATAGACATCAGACACTTTAGTAGAAGTATGGAAGGACATTTGTTGGCCTCTTTAATCAGATGAAAAGATTTATATTAACTTTGTCTTCATATGTCCACTACAAAGATAGGTCCGACATGTTTTAGCTTAGCTTAGTTTAGCTAGCGCAAAGACTGGAGACTGACCTGGTGCACTATATATTTACTTTCTCATCTATCTGTTCTCATGGGAAAATGAACACATCATATTGTGCCCTTAAAAATGCAACAACAGACGTAGCCTACTGTCCATAGCACTAGAGATGTTCTGATACTGATACCAGTATCTGAAAAACCTCCTACACAGCCTAACATGCTAGTATCGGTATCAGAAAGTACCGGAGTCTATGCAACGATACCATGTAATTTAGCCCTGAAGAAAATATACTTTTAAGTAGTTTATTTATGTTCTTTTTTCGTTATAAATGACTGTCAAACTGGATAATAAAAGAAAGTTCCATGGAATATTGTTTGTGTTTGTTCATGTTTCACAAAGAGTTTAATTAATTTAAGTTTAGAAATCCTATCACATCCATATAGGGATAGTAGTATACAGCTGTCAAAACATGATAAATATATGTATTTTTTAACACACTGGTATCGGATCAGTACTTCCTTTCAGCTGATAAGCAACTTCAGGTATCGGAATCGGTATCGGGAAGCAAAAAATGTTATTGGACCATTTCTACATAGCATACACTAAAAATACAAAAATGGAATAGATTGCATAATGCAAAAGTGATGACGCCAAAATGATGATTAATAAGTGTCCAATATCTCAGTGTGCTGCTGACTTTAGGAAGAGAGACCTTCTAGAATGTCTAGTCTTTGTACTAACGGAGGTTTAACATGAACTGGATCTGTCTCTGCACACAGAGATCAGACTGTCATTTCATTTCCTCTAATGTGACACTGGGTGGGATGACAAATGGGTAAATTGAATAGACAAAAAATATAAATGCTCCCATTAAATATTCTTCCCTTTAGTGTTTTAGTAAAAGTTTGATAGAATGTGTAAAATAGTGCACTTTCTGGAATACTTTGTCATGGGTGAAAGTAGTGGTCAATTGGAATTGATCACTGGTGTTTAAGCATGCACCAATCAATATCTTTATATTAACAATGGATATCTGTAATTCTTCAGATTCATCAGGACCATGTCTAAATGTAATCAATGTGTCGGAGTTCTTCAGAAATTGTTTTGGGGGGGGAAAAACCATTCAAAAGTAAAAAAAAATAAAGTAAAAAAAAAGAACTGGGCATTGAATGACTGGGCTTTTGATCATTTTCATTAATCTGATGAAATTACGAGAACAGCTTTACAGCCGGGAGTGTCTTCACTAAACTAATGCTGTGTTTGCATGTGGATTCAGACTCGTGGGACTGCAGACCAGGCTCCGCTGTTACACAGGGTTTCATGTGGACAAAAAAATCACAAATTACCGTCATCGTCTATTGTTGGAGCTACCTCCATGGACACCTCTGCCTGGCTGTTACCCTTTACTCCAATCCTCCACTCTGCTGCTCTTTCTCATCTCCCCCTGCCTGTCTGCTGCCTGTGATGAGCGTGTGCAGAGTTTGATTTTGAGACGGAGCATGATGCAAGTGAAAGCCCGTAAACAAACCGGTTATATACATTATATGCTCTCTATTTCACTTCCGTCTCGGTTTTTGATTGCACACACACACTGGAACAAAGTGCGCAGAGGCATAAACCGTACACCTCAGCGTTCCACAAAGCACAGTCAAATGAAATACAGAGAGGAGGAGGAGGAGGTGAGAGTGTGAAGGATAGAGAGGCTCTTAGGTGAATTGTTTTGTTGGATTAATGTTGAGGATAAATAAAGAGAAATCCGAGGTGTCAGTGAGCTGTGATGAGCTCCATCACTCCACCGCCTTAATGAAATCACCCAGCTCTTCATATTTCACTCAGCTACCCAATCTGATTAAGATCTCTTCCAAATATGGACACACGCATAAATACACACACACACACACACACTCACTCACTCACTCATATGTGCGAGCAAGTGCAACTGTGTTGAGGCATACACACACTTTCACACATCAAATAAAGAGACATATGGCCTGGAAAGAGGAATGAAGGGGAGGGAAGGGGAGGGAGGAGGCTCGGAGGAGAGGAACTGAGCAATGGCTGGATGTCCCAGGTAAACACATATGGACCCCTTCTGCAAACACAACCTGTATACCAACTCCCTTGTGATGTGTCTGCCGTTCCTGCACGATGTTGCATTAATACTCAAACTACTCTCAAAGAAAGAGTGCTGCAACACATTTCAGTTTAAATGCTGCTATTAGCTGCCAGTCAAGCAGAAAATAAATCATTACTTTTGTTTTCTTCTATTTCACATCTAGATGATTAAGATTGGAATCACTCTCTATCAAAAAAAAGGGAGAACATTGCTTACTTTTTGGTTTTGGTTACAGATTTTGGGACAATTGGCCCCTGGACACCAACGTGTACAGTAATAGGTGTCCACTCCTTTAACTTCAAGAAAATACCCAACGCGACTACGAGTCTACTGCTGCATCTGCAGTAGCGGAGCCTGAAGGTGAAGCTCTCGGTTTACCGATAGATGTGCCGATGCTCACCTACGGTCATGAGCTTTGAGTGATTATCGAAAGAATGAGAGTCCTTGGCAGGATACCGGGGCTCGCCTATAAAGAGGGAGGAAGAAGTTCAGACAATAATCAATCAGGTCCATTCTATTACAGCCCAATATCACAGAGCACAACTGTGCCTCCGAGGAATTTACAATCTGTACACACCAGGGTTGTAGTCGAGTCACCAACAGTCAAGTCTCGAGTCACCGGTGTTCGAGTCCACTTCCAAGTCCGAGTCACCAAAGAAGAGTCACCATTACCTGAGTTTGAGTCTGAGTCACAAGTTTAGAGAATAGCGACTTACGTCGGACTCCATCATTGCCTATTACACATAAAAGTAGTCAGAAACTTCATCAAACTTACGAGTCTGATTTCATAAATCCTCGAGTCCAAGTCATCAGTGCGCTAGTCGAAGTCGAGTCACGAGTCCAGAGAATACCGACTCATGTCAGACTTGAGTCAGAGTTCAGGACTTGGTACTCCATCACTGGTACAGACACACTCTGTCCTTTTGATCCTCGCATCGCATCAGGAAAAACAAACCTCCCCAATAAAAAAACTTCAACGGGGAATAAAAGGAAGAACGCTCAGAGACCAACTGAAGAGGGATCAGTCTCCCAGGACAGACAGATTCCTCTTCATGCTGGAGTTCTTACGATATGGATACAGGTTTACCTGGAGGATTGTGCCTATACTGATGCTGGGGTGACACCATCAGCTGGAGAAGACTCAGCACTCACAGTCCACTCACATAGTGGGGCCAAGGTGTCCGTCCTTCTCTAACAAACTGCCACATCCAGCTCCCGTGCCTATGTCATGTTTTAGATTTTTTGTTTACCTCACATTCAGTGTTGAATTTTGTGTACCTCCTGTTTTATGTTGAAACTCGCCACAGAGCACTTACCTTCCGATGTCTGCCTTACCGCCTTGTATGATTACCCTATTGACCTGTTTTTAATTGTCTCCCCTCCTCCCTCATCACTCTCTTTTTCTTTTGTTCAGTGCCAGTTGGTCTTGTACCTCTCTCTTGCGTTTCAGCCTTTGTTCCTAGTGTTCCTGTTGTTCCAGTGAGTGAGTTCTGACCAGTGCCTGTGTTTTTTGCTAAGCCTCAGCCTTGTGATTTGGATACTGATGCCTGCTTATTGTACTCTATTTTTTATTTTTTTACAATACATACTTTTGATGAAGGTCCAGAGGGACCAAAACGTTAGTTTTTTTTTGTAAATAAACGGCGATGCTATAGCAAGAGCAGAGGGCTGGACTTGTTCCTTTGTTTCCAATTCTTTTGCACAATAAAATATTTTTCATCTGAAACCACTGTGGTTGAATCGTGCATTTGAGTCCTCTGTCTGAGCCTGGTGTGACACAAACCATCTTGCAGCTTGCAGACAATACGTACGGAGAAAAGCCAAAAGTTTATGTTGGCCAGTCACAAATGTAATTTTATCTTTATAAATAATTAAGATAAATAATAAATGAGATCTCATCTTCAGCCATAGCTAAACAATTATAAATCTGCTACCGGAATGTGTAGAGTGGTTCAATAAGAGATTTCAGGTATCTTGCCAAACAAAGCAACTATCGGACCCCAGTCCCTACCGTGTCAATACTTGGATTAAAAATGGCAGAAAAGCAGGAGGTAAAGCCTAAGGTTGTCCTCAACCAAGGATAATGTCTCTCCAGCCAATCGATTGGTCAGTGAGAGGGAAACGAGAAATCCTTTTTGTGTTCTTATTTAACACTGCGTCAACTGCGCTGACTTTGTGATATTTCTGTTGTACATAACTGTACTTCAGTGAAGACAGTCACAAAGAGAATTTTCATCCTATGAACTCACGCTGTGTAATGTGAGAGAGTGGTACCCCAGGTCTCATTCAGGTTAAAGCCCAACCCATGTTCAATTCAGAAACACTTGTCGACCAGGCTGTAGGTATTCAGAGTTGAGGGAGACTGAGTAGCTGTATAATAACAGTCTCCCAAGGTCCCCATATTAGATAATGTCCACACAGGGAAGACATAGATGAATAGACAACACACCAAAGGATAGGATCCACAGTATGGTCAGTCTGACATTGTTTGCAGTCTGAGCTGAGGTGTTTGGGTTCAGGATTTAGGTAAGCATATGTGTTTACGGTGCCCGCGATATCTTTGTTTCCATTGCAGGTTCAGCTAAAGTTAGTCTCGAATTGCAGGACACTCCTCCACAGCGCTGCGGAGGAGGGTCTGGCTAGTCCACACAGCATTCTGGGATGGGAGGAAAACATGCTCTGGTTTATTGGCATTTCTTTAAATCAATCACAATCGTCTTGGCCGGATGGAGCCGTCGTGAAGGAACTTGTTTTGGTGGAACATGTGTACGTGCAAAGGTTGTTTTAGTCGTGCAACAGAAAACTCAGATTGGACAGATAGTCTAGCTAGCTGTCTGGATTTACCCTGCAGAGATCTGAGGAGCAGTTAAACATAGTCCTCATAAATACACCAGAGTTTAGAATGCCAACACAAAGTGGAAAATGAGGGACATCCGGCGGCACCGGAGCAATCTTGAAAATGAAAAGTCGTCAATATAGACTAAAAAAAAGTTAACACCTACAGCATGAGTTTTTATACTTCCTGAAGTAGTTAAGCTTTAGGGAAAGGAGTTTTAGAAGTTTAGACGGCACTTCACAAAACTACACTATGTATTGCTTATCCTTATTCTCCTCGATCGAGATTTCATTAAATTCTTTTGTCTAAGTCATCAAAGAACCTTCTTCATGTATCCAGAGTTGATGGAGTTTTTACATAACAGTGTTCCCTATTATTGATCCCAGTTTCTAAGCTACAGTGCAAAGAGGACAGAACAGCCGAACAAAAATTACCGCTGACCAGTAAAAGCCCATGCTATCTTCATTATTTCTGCCATGTCATGCATTTTACTAATTAAATATTCACAGATTTACATTCAGATGATTAGATAATTAGACTGTTTTTAATAACACAAACAATAATTTAGTGCGATGTACAAAAGTAACTGGTTAAGAGTTTAAAGAAGACCTATTGCGCTCATTTTCAGGTTTATACTTGCATTTGGTATTTCTAGTAGAACATGTTTACGCGCTTTAATGTTAAAAAAAACACTTTATTTTTCTCATGCTGTCTATTGGAGCGCCTGTCTCTTTAAGCCCAGTCTGCTCTGATTGGTCAGCGTTTACAGGTCTTCCATGTCAGGTTATTTAGAAAAAAAAAAGTAGAGAAATATCACATGGGAAATGGTCAAAACGGTTTTATGATCTCATACTCACGATGTTAGTGAACTGCAGATGGCATCATGTCCTGTCTGATGGGTAATGTCTGAATACAAAGAGGCAAAGGGTGTTCTCCACAAAATAACAAAAGGTGCTTTCCTAGATTTGTATTGGTCTTGTTTTTTTATTTATTTTTTGTCAGTTCAGTGTCGTAATGGATACATATTATAGTATCAATTAGACGGTGACTCTTTGCTATCGCAGCTCCACTTAGATTTAGACTGAAAGGACACATTAATACCTTGCCTTCCTGGTGATATTGTTAATTTGCGAGAGTTGGCTCGGTCAGCAAGAAACTCATTACCTGTTTTCAGGTTTAATCCATCCAGTCCAGTCTAGCTGCACTGCAGAGTCCACAATGCCATTAAAACAACAATACAACTCATCAGAGAGAGAGAGAGATAGAGACAGAGAGAGAGAGACACAGAGAGAGAGATAGACAGAGAGAGAGACAGAGAGATAGACAGAGAGAGAGACAGAGAGAGAGAGAGACAGAGAGAAATAGAGAGAGAGGCAGAGAGAGAGAGAGAAAGAGAGAGAGAGAGAGAGAGAGAGAGAGAGAGAGAGAGAGGGATGTGTTGTATCCTTGATGCTTTGGCAATATTGTTATTTCTGACATTCATGCCAATAAAGCAATTTGAATTGAACTGAATTGAGAGAGGGGAATGATGAGCAGAAAAAAATGAATGGATGAGAATGAAGATGATAGGATTTGGAAGATTTGCGATTTTCTTGGATAATTTCAAGCATTACAAAAAAAATATTGTGTATTGTACATTGACATCCTGCAAGCCACCAACTTCAGAATGAGTTGGGCTTACCTCAATAGGATGCTGTTGGACAGAAAAAAGCCCATCATAACTTTACAGGCAGCGAGTCATGGAATCTGCTGAGAGCATTCATGCTCCCAGGAAGAGGAACTATTTGAAACTTTATATATTTGTATTAACTTTGTGTGTGTTGCTGCACTAACTGGTACGTGTTCAAGAGAACCATGAATAATCATCTTGTTCCTGAATCCAACACACAGGTATGTGCTGTAATGAAGCTCACGTCCTCTAGGGGCCGCCAGCCGGGCTTTAGACTTTTAGTCTTGTTAATCTATTATTATTGATATCCCATTATGAACTGTAATGCATTTTGTGGGCATCAGTCAATTCCATTTCATTGCTTTTTGCCGAGCGGGGCTGAATTAGAATCGGGGAGAGATAGACGGGAGAGGTCGGGGATGAGTGGGGCTGTACAGCTCCATTAAGACAACAGTTAAAGTATTGGTGACTACAGAGCACAGAGGAGACAGCTCGGACCAAGAATTATTAGTCAGCAGCACACTACTCAGCACTGAGGACAGGGCCAGGGTCTCTTCGTGCTACGCTCCGGTACACGAGCCGACGTGCTCCGTCCCTGTGCCAGAACACAGCTGTAGCTGTTTTTGGCAATCAGGCCTCATACCTGTGGCGGTCCAGCCTTGATAATGGTGACTTGTTTCAGCTGCGGTGATGAAGATTCTCCCTGCAGTGGCGACACCTCTGCCACAGGATGGAAAGGAAACACACTGTGAGAATTGCATTTCCACCTGACTGACTCTGGCAGTTTCCATAACAGTACGTGCTGTGTGCATTTAAAGCTGGCGTTAATGGCCTTTTTTCTTATCCCGGTGTACATGGATTACATATTAATAGTGGGATAAAAACATTACCTAGCAACTTTTTCCTCACTTTCCTCCTCAGATCACTTTTCTTTCTTTGTATCTCTCAGGGCGCAAACACAGTGGGCCATCAGCTCTTAATGATGAAGGACAGAACCTACTGCTGTGCACTCAGCTACTGCTATATTGTTCTGATACTGTAATGAGACTGAACGAGCAGTGTGTTTATGTGTGTGTATATGTATGTGTGTGTGTGTGTGTGTGTGTGTTATCGTTGTCTAATGGTTAGACTTAAGGGCTCAGATGAAGATTCAATTACTGTGGCCTGTTGATGTTCACTGCCCTTGGCCACACACACACACACACACACACACACACACACACACACACACACACACACACACACACACACACACACCATCAGGCGTGCGCACACTCACACACACAGGAGCACGGATCTATACACTGTCACAAGATTGCCCACACACACTTCATATAATGCCCATAGTTCATTGACTCAATGAAATTTGAATGCCCTCAACGCGCAGATAAACAAGTGTGCTCGCACACACTCACAACACACTCGACAACACAGTCATTTAAGAACCCTGAAGGAGCAATATCCAAATCTGCCAAAGAGAAAAGAATGATAATTCTATTGAGAGTCAATCTCGGGGCGTTTTGTGATTATGGTTATTTATTTGGAGCCGCGCGGTACAGTCAGCGTCAGAATGAACGCAAATATCGATCTCTGCTAGGATATGAAAACACCTGCAGGCCTCAAATCATTCCTCGCAGTCTCTCTGCACCACACTCATTCAGTGGCTCCATCTCGACTCCTCTCACCCTCCTCCTCTCATCCTCCTCCTCCTCCACTTAAGTTTCACTTGCTTTTTACTGCCTTCTCCTGTTATTTCAAGATGGGTCCTCTTAGGAAAATAAGGAACATTAGCCACTTTAGACAGTTGCCTGTGTGTATCACTTTTGGAACTTGTTCTCCCTCCTACCTTAGCAGAAAACAGCAGCCATATAACAATAGCAATACGTTGAAAGAGTGAACGGTAATGTTTTTCCTTTGTGAACTCAGCAGCAGGCCTTGGGACAGCGGTCTAAGAGTGTCCATCTATCCAACACTTTGGTCCAGATCAACATACATACTGGCCAGCTTGCCATTCAATTTGCTGTGAGTATTTACGGTCTCCAGAGGATGATTCAGTATGTTTAGCCACCTTTTCATCACCTTTTGGTATAGTACCATTAGAACTGTAGGTAACCCGTACAGACATGTACCTTACTCCCTAACTATAAGCTTTATCAAAGAGGAGAGTTTACTCTTAAATGTGGTGACGGAACCCAGAATGGGAGCTGGTTCCAAAAGAGAGGAGCCTGATGGCTGAAGGCTCTGGCTCCCATTTCTACTTTTTAGAGACTCTAGGAAAAGTAACTCTGCATTCTGGGAGTGCATTGCTCTAGTGAGGGATGGACTGGGGCTAAAAAACCCAGCCCTGGACTTTCTCCCAAATAGGCCCATCGTCCGGCCATTCGCCCCTAGCCGTGCGCGACAGACACTAGCCAGGATGTCCTGATACTATGCCACAATACTGTAGCCTATCAGACAAGGGATTCACAGCAAGTAGCATCTCAAAACCAATGATGATAACTGGGGTTTATTAATGAAGCCTCAGCCTTCAAATAAAAACAAAAAATGTACAATGCCATTACATCTGCATTGAAAATAAAATAAAAAATAATGAAATGTCACTAGCTACAGAAACCCCAAATTACACAAACTTGTAATTATAAAACAGTACAGAGTATTACTGACAACACTGTCAGAGATAAAGCTAGGATTTTTTGGTTAAACTTTTGGTTAAATTTGGTGAATTATTTAGCCCCCCTAACCTGTTTGTTAGCATGTTTAAAGTGGTACCAATGCATGCCTGATGTTTTCCCGTTTAATTCAATACCATAGTCTTCATCCTAGCAGCAAAGGTGAGCTCACTACAACCTCTCATATACAACCAAGTGAAATCGCGGTCAACCTGCGATTAATTTTTCTAACGCGTTTAATGTTTCAAATTAACCTAACAGAAATTATTAAACACGTTACGTCAATGCAGAAAAGCTAATACAAGAAAAATATCATCTCTTTTCTTAGTTCTTGTCAGCACATGCGGTGCAGCAGTCTGGATCAGCTGGAGAGTCATACGGGACTTATTTGAGCAACCTAATAGTAAGGAATTACAATAGTCTAGTCTTGAAGTAACAAATGCATGGACTTGCTTTTCAGCATCATTTTGAGACAGGATGTGCATAATTTTGGCAATTTTTTAAAACGCAGGTTAAAAAAGGCTGTTCTTGAGATTTGTTTTAAGTGGGCGTTAAAGGATATAAATGAACCGGAATGCTTGGTGGAAATGAGGCTTTTGGTCACCTTCTTTTTAACATCATCATCCAGCCAAATTTCGTCTTTGATCCATGGGTATGTGGAAAATGAATGGACAGATGTTCATGAAAGTCTCACTGGGTATTCATGGCTCCAAGCAAAAGCTTCACTTATCAATATTTATCAATTAAATTAATTGAGGTCCTACAAAAAGACAAGCCCAAGAAGCATTACTCAACGCTGAAGATCTACTGAACTTTTCAACATCTTTTAACTCAATGTTTAGGTGTTATGGCACACGCATTATGTGGTCTCACAGTCCAGGCATCTTTTCTCTGCTGTGATAAACCCACTGTAATACCTGCTCAGCTCCAAACACTGGTGAACATAGTGGAGCATTTAGCAGCTAAAGAGACAGATAAGGAGACCAAAACAGAGATTGGATTTTTCAAATTTTTTCCCTTTTAATTTTGATGTTTCCAGGACCTGTTTACTTGAACAGTTAGTTAAAGGTCCCATGGCATGAACATTTCACTTTATGAGTTTTTTAACATTAATATGAGTTCCACCAGGCTGCCTATGGTCCCCCAGTGGCTAGAAATGGTGATAGGTGTAGACCAAGCCCTGGGTATCCTGCTCTGCCTTTGAGAAAATTAAAGCTCAGATGGGCCGATCTGGAATCTTCTCCTTATGAGGTCATAAGGAACTAACCTGACTCCGCCAGATGGATTGCTTCGCATTTGCTCGGCATATCCATCTGGGAACTTTCTGTTGTAGAACTTTTGGGGAGGGGCGAAAATACTGGTTAGCTGATTGGATGAACCATCTGTCTATCACCTATGTTGGTAATAGACAGGCCAAATCAACCAATCAGATCCACGAAGCGTATGAAAATACAACCACAAGCCCGCCCCTGCTGCTGCAGGCAAAGCATAGCTCGTTAGCTCAGCATGCAAGCAACATGTCGGTAAAGGATATTTGCCGTTTGTGTAACGAGAATTTAGGAATAAAAGGCACCATTTCAGGTTCCCGGAGCGCTGTCTGAAAATACTGGTTAGCTGATTGGATAAACCATCTGTCTATCACCACCTAACCCACCTCAAAACCAACGCTGATTGGCCCGGTCGTTTGGCTAACGGCTCCAAATTTTCTCTACCTCAAGATGCCAGACTGATCTGCGAGTGGAAAACTGGAGCTCGCGAGATCAGGACGGTCTCACGAGGCTAATAAGGAGCAAGGTTACCTCCGAATTTGGCCTGCCCATGAGAAAGAGAGAGACATCATGGCTTGCAAACAAGCAAAGTGGCAGTTGGTCAAGGCCACACCCCCCACCCTCCAACTTGCCCCCCTCCCCCTCTCTCCTCCTCAATAGCATTTAAATCTACAGACACAGAAATGGCACGTCCTAAGTAAAGCTCATTGTGGGACTGGCTCTAGTGGCTGTAATTCTTCACCAAAGCTGAATTTCAGGGAAAGAGACTTCAGTACAGTATTAGGGGACCACTAAGGCCTATATAAAAGCATCCAAAAAGCAGCATGTCATAGGACCTTTAAACCATGTTCAGTGTCCAGTTAATTCCTGTCCAACCCAGTCCGGCCCAGTCATGTTTAATCTATTCAAGCATCAGTTCAGTCATGTCTTGTCTTGTTGGGTCCAAAACAGAAGAAATTCAAAGAGACACGCAGTGGAATATAGATCAATAAAGCAATAACAATAAAAGTGAGAGAGAACTGACGAAGAGGACCGGTGGTGGCGGTGGTGGTGGTGGTAGTGTGGAGGAAGAGGAGGAAGGTGTTTGATGAAGAAAAGTGTATTTGTGCTACACTAAGTTCAAGAGTCCAGTAGACGGTCTGTAGTGGACGTGAGTGATAAAATAAAAGCGATCATCAGCATGGAAAGAAGTGTTTATGAATTATTTACAGGTCCAGGGGATTTACAGTATATGCCAGCTGACTTAGCTAAGGACCCACTTCCTCTTCATCTCAGTATTTACTCATCCCATCTTCCACTCTGTTTGACCCACACCCTTTACACACACACTCTGCCTGTCTACGTATGTAACATCACTTTCATCTTTTTATGGTCTCTTTATGCCTTCCCTATCATTTTTGTCCGTCTCCACCTCTCTTCCTCATCTCTCATCCATCTGTTTGTCCTCCATCCTTTCCTGTCGTTCCTCATTCCCTCTGTTACCTCTCTTCTTTCTTTTCCTTCATCCTTACCCTATCATCTTTCTGTGATAGATTGGTCACGTTGGTGATTGCAGAACAATGTCACTTTAATCCATTTTCCCCACACTAGTTGCTTTAGGATTGGCAGTTTCAGTAAGTCAGACCACCACTTTGGTGGCACACAAAGTGCCACACAAAGAAATTAAAATAGATTGTGTACTAAGAGGTCCTGTAAGGAGTGGAGAGCATCTGCGGCTCCTTGATCTCGTAAAGTTATTGTTGATTATGCCAGCTCTCACTGACTATGTGGGTGTTCGCCTGAGCTAAGCAGCCACATCAGTAAGTGAAAGTATCACTGTACATACCATTGCGATGTTCAGAACTGATTCGGACTGCCTTCTGTTCAGTTCAGTAGTCTGCTAAGGCTGGTGCCAGTCCCGACTATCTCATTCGGTTTCAGTTATCACATTATGATTGTTTCTGTGCCTTTTGCTGGCTTACAACGACGAGTTCGCGTACTTTGAATCACAGCTGAGCTGACGGTGAGGCTCTGAGTTACCAGGGACTGCTCAAGGCTACTGATTGGGTCAGGAACAGCGGTTATTTAGTTGACTTTCTAGATGTGAAGGTAAAGATTTGTTGGTGCATGCACTAAATACCCTTAGTGAACATAAATCCCCAAATGTCCTCCAAGCTAGCGGCTATTATGTTATGACCGCCCCCCTTGGTGCCGTCATGAGAGTAAAAAAATGCAACAAAAGTGCCCTCTAAGATGCCCCTATAGATTAACCACGATGAAGTTCCCCATGGGGGCCCTTAAATGGAGAAAATACGATACAGCTCCATATAGGCTGCCCTATATGCTATAAAACGTTCTGCGTGCTGGTGCCCCACTGCATGCAACTGGTTTATTTTTTATTTTGTTCCGCACTCAGACAGCCTGAGTCCACCACTGTTGAAACCCAACGCAAATGCCAATTATGGGAAATGTTGTGAACTTTGCAATTTGGGGGAACAATTTAATCCTATAACAAAGCCAGGGAGTGCTTTTCTAAAATGGATGGCTTGCATCCCTGCAAGCAAACAAAGATAGTGAAGTGCCAGAGTATGTCGTCTGCTCTAAGCCCCCCTGCCACAATGATCCCTTCACACTGAATCATGATTTAAGACTGGGAGATAACACACCAGATGGTCTCCTGTGGGGAAAAACTCTGCCACGAGAAAGGAATGGCATCAAAGGTATTCAGTGAAGTTCCGATTAAATATTGCATTCTACATGTATCTTTAAATATCCGCAGTATGGTAGTTATTCAGATTCAGAATTAATATTCAGAGAAACTTTAGTGGCCATCACAGTGTGTGGGAAGTAAGTGTTTGATGTGACACATAGTACACACAGATAGGATAAAACAACATTGCATAAAACAGTAGTATAATGTGGCGAGAGTGTTGATGTGCTTTGTAGTACTGTTTATAATATTAATGGAAGTTGGAATGAAGCACTTTTTTACACTGACTTGTCTTGGCCTTGGTTCTTGATACGCTTAATTACTCTTGTTAATTATTTTTGTTTCCAAGCAACAAATTACACTCTAACCATTGAGTTGGTATTTGAGTGCACAGCCTTCAGACAATTCTTGTATGCTAACTTTGTAAAATAGTTTGAACAGCCTGAGGTGCCAGACTTGGTTCACAAATCTAAAGTTAAAGACAAATTCATGCAATTTACCCAGCCTTGTTTAGCCGTCCACTCACACAGACTAATGTTCCTCAACAACAGCCATTCAGCCAGATACGTTTGCTCAAGAAACATTTCGTTAAAAACACACAAATAAGAGCCAAATCAGTGAGAAGTGTTCCATGCAGAACCCTTAACATTAGTGTAAAGTCTTGATATTTAAGTGTTGAAACATAACCAAATGCATTATATCCTCCCCTTACACTTCTTAATAGCATCTCAATAAGTCACAACGCTATCATGTTCCCACATCCAACAGCATCTGCAACCTCTTCCCCCAACACCTTTCTGACATCGTAATCAGGAGACAATGATTTAACTTTCCAAAACTGACTATCTGACAAGTATGGCCACCTCGAACAGCGATCGGCTAGTAGTGTGGAGGTAGTTGTATGTTCAGCTGACACTATGCATGAACATGTTTGTTTGAATTTTATTCTATCTTTTAATATAACATGGGCATTTGTTACATTGATAACCAAGTGTTGAACAAATAAACTATTCTTCTTACTTAATTTAAGTAGTGGTTTGAAAAATTTTGTGTTTTTCCTTAGGTGGATTTGGGATTGGAAAACATGTTTGGAGAGTGTATCCTCAGCGTATCCTTCAGACTCTTACACTGATCTAAGTTTTTGAGACAATGACCCCACTGACACTTTCTCACTTCATGCGTCTTGCCGGATCAGAAAGCTATGTGATCTTTAAAAAAAAAGAAGCTATAAGTGTAAATGCATCCAAGACGGATTGAAATCTACCTGTTTCAAGCACCTCTGGAGGATGTTTGAGACTTATTGGACTCAGGCTTTATGGTTGTACTACGCAGAGAGAAAAAAGAGAGAAAAATTAACCCTCTGCGTGATTTCATGTTGTTTACGGAAAAGGAGAACTCGGAAATGAATAAGAGGAAATGTGGCGCTACCAAGCCACGGCCAAGCGGACCAATCATAGTTATTGCAGTCTGCATCGCCGCAACGTTCAAGTCAGGCTACGTAGGTAGAAGTCAGGCTACGTAGCCTGACGTAGGGTCCATAGCTACGGTGTAGGGTCCGTAGCCACGGCGTAGGTTCCGTAGCCACGCGTATCTATGGCGTAGATTCAACGCAGAACCAAATCAAGCTTAAGCTGTCTTAACCGTGAGTGTAGCGCAGATCCTAAAGCATGCAGTGGACCAAACCACTCTGAGTCAAGGGAGGGGGGACTCAAAATGTTTCTAAACTTAAAAAGCACTTTTTGGGGTTTGTATTGTTTTACTGCTTACACAGATATTTAAGTGTACATCATTTTGTTATTTACAATACTCAGCATTGTTTTAATGATATTTCTAGGGGGGGACAACCCTTAGATGGCGGGGGTCGTGACCCCCCCGACCCCCCTGGGATTTACGCCCTTGCTGGATACGAGACACTTTAAATGGCCAGTGTAAATATAGGGCTAGTTTTGTATTGTGCCTGTAAGGAATTGTTTTTTCCAGAGATACAGTAACCTGTATATCTATATACTGTACAATCTATATTCTCAGTCACCTCATCACCTCATATTCTTTACGTTCTGTCACTTTTCTTTCTTTTCCCTTTTTAACATTCTTTGCAATGGGCACAAATGCAGCATTATAATGCATCATAAGTGCATTGTGAGTCCCTGATTAGGATAATAGTCACAATACATAATAGGACACCAGTATAGTTAATAATGTTTTACCAAATTAGATGTAATTTTCTGATTTTTGCCTCGTAATTATAGTGTAACAAAAGTGAGCCTGTTTCTAATGGGTCCTAATCTGCTGTCATTACATCACAGTGCACTTGAGTTAAAGCACTACTAATGCCTTCTTTGAGAAGCAGGAGATCTAAGCGGGCCAGCGAGGGTACAAGCAGCTGCAGAATGTGGGGATCCCAGTTATATCTGAGATGAAAAGACGACCCAGCATGACGATTACAGTAGCCATTTCTTTTGTGTTACTCCAGGCTAATAGAGCTCAGTGCTGTGAACACTTGGCAGAGCTTGTAGAAACATAGCTTTGGAGATGCTGGAAGGAGTATTATTTCCCTTTCATCTTAGCTAGGCGAGCAAGTTCCCGCTGCTTTCAGTGTTTTTACTAAGCTAGGCTAATCAGGTTCAAGATCTATCTCTGTACTGATTAAATGAAACTGGTATTGATCTTCTCATCTGACTCTGGGTCAGTAGGTCCATGTTGTTACAGAGTTCCCATGTGGCAATGAATACTGGTAGGATTTAACTAAGTACATTTACTGACCTGTACTGTACTGAAGTGCAACACGCTGAGCGGGGCTACCCTGCAGAACAAGCCTGTTTATTTGTGATCAGTACTAGTACAATTTGGAACATCAGACTTAGCATCAACAGAGTATTTTCACAGAGTGATATTGCTACTTGTACTTAACTAAATAAAGCCTAGCATAAGTTCATTCAGGAAGACTTCTATGCTTCACTTTTCTCTTTCTCCCAACCTAATCAGCTGCATTGTCATCAGCTGAATGAGGGTGTTTACGCGTTGTTGCATCCAAACTTTAAATCTGTTCTACTCTTTGCTGCTGTCAGTTGTCATTTCAGGCAAAATCTATACAACCCCCCCATTCACCTCCAGTTCTCATCATTCCCAGCGCCAAGCGTTCTTACATTCATCAGAAGCCCCTCTTCACATCACATCCATCCAGATCGTCAGGCTTCCTTCATTCCTTCATCACCTCCCCCAGTCTCTAGACCCCATACACCTATATATCCATGGCCTCTATATACCCCTTATAGTTCGCCAAAGACTCTAACATATCCCCTTATCATGCACCATGTTCATTAAACTTATTTCACTCTTAAATTAAGTCTCTCCTGATTGAACTAAAATATATAAAGACTTATTCCACAAATGCCTATCAAATATGTGTTACTTCGTTGTGTGCTACCGATTAGCAGTCTGCTTACTTGGTTGGAAGTGGCAACAGGCGGTAGGGAAGGCTCTGCTGTTGGTCTCGCTGGCGACCTATAACAGCGATGAGTGGTTAGCGAAGACGTAGAGACGTCGCGGAACATGACCGCGCTACATTCCACCTCTAAGAATGTAGATGGTTGCGTCTGACTATCAGTTTCATACAAATAAAAAAAATAAAGTTAAGCATTACTTAAGTAAGAGGGGTATGGAAATATCATTGTTAGCATGTTAACATGCTTAAGCTTAAAGCTCCACTACGACTGGCCGCGTTCGGACTGAATGGAGCTTGTCCAGCAGCGGAGCAAGCGTGCACACACAGGAGGTTCTGGTCAGAAAACAGTGAGTCATCAGTCCAATTTTTTTTTTACCTTTTCAATTTTTGCTGCAAGGCAAAATCATCATACAATCAGCGTTGGCCAATCACATGCATTCAAGTGCACATTCCTGGAAGAGTACTGTAATATGGACACAGTATTTATAGTGTTTACCTTGTGATCGCTTTAACAAAAGATAAAGTAGTAGCGGCAGTGATAACCAAACCAAACCGATGTTTTGGAATCTGATAAACCTTTGAAACTAGACTTCTTTGAGCGTATCCGCGGTACTTTAAACAAAATCGCCCCCTGCGGGGCTTTGGATCTGAATCCCTGCTAAGATGTGTTTCCAAAATGTTTGACTGTTCCTTTAAGGCAGATTCAGCCGCAGCTGTGGAGGCAGAGACAAAGTAGAGGAGAGAATCAAACTAATTAAAAGTTTCTGAACCTCATTGAATGGAAAGCATGCATTTTAAAGAACAAGAGAACCTAAAAATGTTCTTACGGCATAATAATATGAAGCATATCCAGCTGTGTCATCAACCAATAACTATCGACTGAACTGCCCACAGTGGGGTCTTTTCGACAACATTTGATCCATGATGAGCAATTACATTATTATTTCCTAGAAAAATATGAAAGGCTTTGCCTGTTTTTTAAGCCTTGATCCATCGACATCACAGAAATTAAACTTGTGTCACAGCTGCATTTTACTCTGAATTTGCTTCACTTGTTATAGGGGGAAATCAAAAAAGGATTTTCAGATTAAAAACAAGGAGTTCAATCAGAAATTTCCTTTTTTTTTTGCAGTGCTGCTAAGATGTCAGGCACGTAGCCAGTCAGTCAGCCAAACAGTGTTATTAAGTTTTCTGCAATGCTTCACTTCTTCATAAAACCATAATAAAGGAGCTGCTTTATGGATTCTCGTCAGGATGCAAAGCCATATCCATATTACAGTTCCAATTCAGCTCATTAATTTTTGTGCATTATAATAGTTGCACTGCTGGCGTGTGTGTGTATATGTGTGTACGTGTGTTTGTGTGTGTGTGTGTGTGTGTGTGTGTGTATCCCATTTTCTTTCAGTGTACAGCTTTAGTTCTGTTCATTTATGAAACTAGCTTTGTGTTGTTTTCTGTATCAATATGTAATTAGAGGCTAGGAGCCACTGCAGTCTGAACCGGCTGTTTGTCTGTGTGTGTGTGTGTGTGTGTGTGTGTGTGTGTGTGTGTATAATTCCATGAAGTTCCTTTATGTGCCATCATGATACTTACTTACTATACAGAACAGCCCTGCAGCCACTGGAGTGCGCAAACACACACACACACACACACACACACACACACACACACATTAGTTGCACATACACGTGCGCACACACACACACACACACACACACACACGGACAGTTTGCTGGTTAATGGAGCTCTCCTCTTCTTTAATGAGCGTTGTAGTCGTCCTTCTCTCTGCTGTCCCCCTCATTACCTCTCTGTCTTCACTCTCTATTTATTCTTCCTCCTCTTCTCTGCTTTTTCATACCTGAACCTCCCTCTTTCCTTTTTTTCTTGTCTTACTTCTTTATTCTGTGTCATCTACCTTCCTTCCGTTCATTCTTGTTCATTTGTGTACGTCCTACTCTTGCAGCCTTCATCTTGCCCTCTTTTCTTCCTTTCCTGCCTAGGTCTTTCTCTTTCTGCAATCCTTGCCTCTTCAAATTTCACCCATGTCTTCCTTCCCGATTTTGTTCTATCTTCTCTCCTTCCCTTCCTTCTTTCCTCTCACTCCATTCCTCAACAGAACAAATTCTACAAAATAGTAATTCACATTAAAGGAAAAACAGCGGGGGGGCATAGGGGGACACTAAAGTATTGAATTGCAGAAAACATGATCCATAACAGGTTCTAGAAATCAGTCATGATTACATTGGGCTACTAGCCTGGTCCTACCAGACTCTGGTACATTTCATTAGTACAGAGAGTCTGGCCTCTCTCCATTGACAAGTTTTAACTTCCTTGAAGGCGGGTACTCTGTTGAAGTTTAAAACCATTGGATCTGCCCAGAGTCGCTCTGGATCTGCCATAACCAATGACTAACGTTTGGTCGTGACGTATGTCATGCGTATGTGCAACAAGAGGGTAGACCGACATCAACTATCGGCTTATATTTAGCATTAGCATCGCTAGCATTTGCCTTAGCCAACTCCTTCACCACTAACGGAGCGAGCTGGAAAATCAAAATTTTCCCGAACCCCGTAAGGAGGAGGGCCACAACATCACGGCCACCAACACAACTCAGCAAAAATTGTTCTTGCTTGGGCTTTAACTTCTGGATATTCGGTGGCGTTGCCACAACGGACCGAATGGCTTCGCTCGCATCTTTCTCCACGTCATCGTTCTCAGCCACTCCCTCTGTTCGCTGATTGGACCGCCAAAAATGTTGAAGGAGAAAACCCAAGACTATACTGCAAACCCAGTACTGAAGGGAAATGAAAATTGAGCGTAAGTACGTAGGAGGGCTGAGCCAGGCTATTGGGCTACATCAGGGATCATCAACTACATGTTTTCAAGGGCCAGAATTTATCTAAGCTGACACTCTGGGGGCCGGACTTTCAAATAAAGAAAATAAAATTCATTTATACCTAATACGCCGATTCTTGTTCAAAATGTTCACTTTCTTACTGAATTAATGCTATATATTGTTTTTTACATGTATTAGTGTGAGCAAACTCCTAAAAAACACGGAAACTCCAAAATGATAACTGGCTCTTTAACTAGAAAAAGATCTCAGACTAGGAGGCAGTTCACTAAGGAGTGATGGTTAAAGTCTGTGATTATGGAAACATTGTTGTAGTATGCAGTGTCCTGATTGGTGGAAAATGCTTGCAGAAAGAAAGGCTGTTGTCAGGTAAACATGTCACTGTCAAAGAGACTGAAGGGAAAAGTTGACGTGGAAAAGCCCAGCTTTAATGATGAATGGACTGATGAGCAGGCTATGCACTCATCATGTATGCCTCATTTGCAATGAAAGATGCTGTTGTAAAATAATACAACCAGCATCATCATCATCAAGAATGAAGAACTCAAATATAACGATCGCGTCATTCACGTGCATATTAAGTAGCTGTTTGGTTTGTTCAGCCAGCAGTGAGGGTCACAAGAATTTGTCAAAATTTCCAGATTCCCGGTGACCTTAGATAAACAGTTAGACTAAAAACCGACAGCTTTTGTTTTAGCTTGTTTGTAAAAATTCTCTATTTGCAGAGTAGAGCTGTGTTTGTGTAAAACAGTGCGGTGGACTGAGCAGACAGAGCAGATTGAAATATTGCTTTCTACATGTTTATGCCGGTTTACACAGGTGAGTGCATTGATAAGTATTGACTTTTTACACACAAAGGTTTAATTGTAGCCTATTTACAGAAAAGAGACCAGCGTGAGTTCATCTGCCCCAGTGGCAGTTGGTAATCCTCTCTGTATCGTTCCCAGTCAGGTGCTGCGTGTTTTAACGCACACACATCTCAGCTCAGCTCTATGTGTGGAGCTCGGGCATCACTGTACAGAATCCCGGCATGTGAATAGAGATGTAAATACAGGGGGCTGGGTTTTTGCTCTAAATGCTTCAAATGATAAATAACAGAACACATTTTTTCCTCTTCAAATTTTGTGAATTCATGATTATTCTGCAGGCCAGACTAAAAGCTTTGGCGGGCCAGATGTTGCCCGCGGGCCGCCAGTTGACGTTGGCTGGGCTACATCATTACAACAAAGTCAGACAGGGCAATCACAACATCAGACAGGATGTAACCAGATCATCTAACGCACTACATTTAAAGGTTTAACAAACTGAGCGCACCTGGAATGTCACTATCAATCCCTCATTGCACAGAGCCATGTTTGCCCTTACGTGATCATAAACCAGGACAAATTGATAAAAGCACTGGGATACAACGTCTAACAACCATGAAATGTGGGTTATGTTAAGGTATTGTACCAGGTAAGTGAAATCTTTGAACTGCTGATGTTCCTGGAAGAAAAGTAAGAATGATTCATCCTCTCAGGATCATGAATACTGTATCTCTCCATTGCATGGCCATCCAGAAGTTACTTGACTTGATCAACATCCAACAACCATCGCTACAGTTTGCTGGCTAAAACGCTCATGGATGTCTTCAAAATCATTAATGTGCTCTCTACACTAATAGTTATAAGTAAATTATTAATGCACTCTGATTGTAGACTCTACCCAGTGCGTGTTAATTAAAATTACATGTGTATGGCTTTTGTTTTATCTCTTACACTCCTATTTTAAACTAGTACTTTAACTTAATATGTTTAACCTATGTTTCCTATTTTTCTCTGTCACTTTTTTGGTCAAAAGACTCTATTATGAAACTTGTTTTTGGCTTTGTTTTTCTGCCTACGTGCAGTTCTGAACATCAGAACTATGTGCGGGAGTCAATCCAACAACTGTATAAGTACACCTACCACACACAGTTTATGATTTGTGTTCTTCATTTAAAGTTATTAATAAATGAAAACAGAACAAATACAATGATCCATTGCAAGACAAAACTATGGCCTAAGTCGTCACGTTGTTACTTGGTTTTGTATATACTGTATGTACAGTCAGTTAACGAAGCCAATCTAACATGATCTAATCATCTCCAGGTCCGTGCCTTCATTTATATATATAGAAATGCGCCGATGAATCATGTGGAGAATTATCAAGTGAGAAGACAGACTGTGGTTTCTGTGAGGTAAGTGACGACTAGGTTATTATGCTCCCAGCAGTGAATGCACCATGATGCAGACAGAAAAGAAAAGTATATGTGAATGGACCCAGAGTACACTGAATCCAGGGATCTGTTCACAGGTTGCACTCATACGGTCTACAGGGGAGGACTAAAGTAATATTGTGGACAGCAGCTGGGATGTTTATGTGCAGTTTAGTGCAATGGATGCCATGGCAGTGCACCTGCATCTGTAGCAAATATAGCTGCAAGGTGGCGAGCAAAAGCTCGGGTAACACTTTATAATAGTCCTGCACACTTCACACAGGTATAATTAGGACTTGTCTACCCACTGAGCAACTTTGAGATATAGCCCACATCCTGTTTCTGTCTTTGCTGCCACATTTGTCACAGCCAAAATGCTCTGTAATAACTGGCCTGAGGTGACTGAACTGCAGGAATGTTCAAAGTATTTATTCGGTCACAAACTCAAAATGTTATGAACCCCTCTTACATTAATGGCTGAAGTTTTAATTCAAAGTACACACTGGTCACCGAACGTTTCCTGCTTACCCAAGGCTTTGGAGCTTGAACCCAGATAACAAGTATCAAACCTAAAAAACATGCATGGGTTAGAATTACATTCCCCGCTAAATTGTCAAAAGACCAACCCATTTGCCACACAGAAGTTTGAGGCTGGATGAAACTATGAAACATCTGATTTTGTTGACATTCTTAAACATTCTGTATGTACTGTAGTCAGACACTAAGAATAATAATCTGAGCCTGTCAGCGGCACAAACAGCACTTTTAGTAGATAGAAACTGACGCTGAACATTTGTACTTGATGATTTTATTTCTTAAGGTGCATAACAACAATGTTATGCACCTTAAGAAATAAAATCATCAAGTAGAAGACATCCGTGTTGCACCGGCAATTTTTATTTTGTTAATTTTTTTTTCCCCTTTAAGTATGTTTTTGTTGGTCTGATTGGACATTGCACCCGTTTTTCAGAATCAAAGCTGCACATGTCAGCTTTCCAGGGCTTAAGCCCCAAATGTTTTGACTGTAGCCCGAATGTAATTTTAAATGTAGGCAACACAAAGTTTAGGAGCGCAATAACAGTGATTTTGTTTGAAGATATGAAATAATTTGTAGGAATGCTGAACTAAACGTCCTCTTTCATGGGTAAAACTAAGACACTACCACTACTAGAAATCATTGACTGAAATTAACTGCACTATATTTACTTGACTGAATCTTCTTTTATTTAATGCATTAAATAAGTGGAAGGTTGTTGGCCAGAGGGTTCTAAAAGGACTGTTGATATCTGCGTAGAGATACATTAGGGATTCTTTTTCTGCTGAGCAATTGCGGCTTTGATCAGGAAGGACAATTCAGCAATACAGCTCACTTCCTCTGTTGCCAGATTCATTGGCAAGCCACAGCTGAAGAGTTAAGCATCCAAAGACGCTTTCTTTCACATATGGTGAAGATTGGATCAAATACGTGGGATGAGACACAAACCATTTGTTTTTGGCAAAATTCAGAATGGCAGCTGAATGACTTGGCTCGAATTGACAAATCTGTTGGGCTCATCTTGATGCAACTTTGGGAAAAAGAGTTTTATGAAAAGTTTTAGGACATATGAGAGTTGAACACTGTTGAGGGTTTAGAGCTTGGACTAATGGTGGAGCTAAACATATTGTGTATCGCCAAATTTAGAGTCCATTCAGCTTTATTGCTATATAAATTCTCTGTATAAATGTGTAGTTTTGTCAAACAGCCATACCTAGAAAAGGTCCAATGTGTAGGAATTTTTCTCATCTAGCATCAAGATCATATATCGCAATCAACTCTCTCGCACCACACAATTCAAAGTACGTATTACAGCTGCGGTAGCCTTCACGCTTCAAAAAGACGGTCTCTTGCTCTTTTCAATATCCTTTTTCTTTTTCTAGGCGAAGAAGAAGACTCCTGTTCCTGAAATTTGGATTTTGAATACGTGTGGTCCTCCATGTTTCCTTCTTCAAACTTGCCGGGGGCCGGGAAGCTACGATACCCATTAGCAGCATTAGCAGCACCTGTGAGGTTATCATGTGACAGCGAAAACGCGAAAGGCAGAGCAGTATGTCCTGTATGTCCCGTACAGGCTAACGTATTTCAAGATGCCGCATGAATATGGAGTGTTTACCCCAGTTCATCGTTAGCAAATGTAAAATTTTAAGCCAATAGGAATATTTGGAATTGATGGTGCTGGTAAATATTCATGAAAAAGGGCAAGATTGTGAATGGGCAACACAGATTTTGATAATGAACAACTAAACACGTTACACACTGGACCTTTAAGAGATTGCTTTGTGTATACTGTATATAATGCTAATGGCCTGTCTTTACTTAACTACTCTTCCTGTTTCATTCCTCTGTTTCCTCTTTCTTTACTTTCAAATTCCTCAACCATCATTGGGTTCTATTTTGATCCATCTTGATCATTACACAAATGTCTTTTATTATCTTCTGCGACTTTACTTCTCCGTTGAAAGTTTTCTTTTTTGTTTAAATCCCATTTTCCTTTTATTTCCTGGAAAAATACCATGAAAATCCACCGTACATGAGTTTAAAACATTTCTGCTGTGTCAACATACACACTGGTTTTTACATAGTATTTGCCCCACAAGTGGTGGTACCTGGATGGCGATGTCCCCTAGGCGTTAAACTTGGTCCACTCTTGCCATGGTCATTTTATTATAGCCCAATATCATAAATCCCAAATTTGGCTTCACAATTTCTACAGCGTCCAGCATCCTCTGTCCTTTTTAACCCTCAGTTCGGATAAGGGAAATCTCCCCACAGACAATGGCGGAAAATGGAAGAAACCTCAGGGAGAGCAACAGAGGACGGGTCCCTCTCTCAGGATGGGTGCAACAAATGTCATGTGTACAAAATAACCAAGATACAAAAGTTACAGGTTTGACACTATATCGACAGTATAACTAAATTACAAAAAGATTGTAACCAAATATGAAAAATATGGATCTGAATTTACAGAGAACATTCATGCTCCCCAAGGGGTGAACCATTTCCATTACCCCCGGGACAAATATGTGAAAAACATACAGGGATCTAAAAGGTTAGGTTGCTATGACGTTTACTACATAAAGCTCCCAATGGATAATCCCCTATTGAAATTAATAAGCACAACGTGCTCCATAAATGCACGTCAGTGTCTAATACAGTTTAAAATCCAACATAGGCTACATGATTAAAAAAAAGACTACATAAAATATCTCCTGAGATCTCTCCTCTGTGTGAAAAATGTGACAAACATGTTGGTAATTTACTTCATAGTTATGTTCTTTGTTGCAAGATACACGGCTACTTGAGTGATATCTTTAGTTTCATGTCCAATGTGTTAAATATTCAAATTATCCCAGATCCAGTTTTAGTAATTTTAGCGATATCCAATGAAGCAAAGAAACTGACACTGGCTCAACGGCCCATCTTGGAATTATCCCTGCATAAAAGTGTATCCACTTATTCCGGAAAAAGAAAGAAGTCCCAACACTGAAGTTCATGGTCACAGAGATGATGGACACAATCCACCTTGAGAGGATCCGGTTCGTCCTTAAGGACAAACTGAAAGACTTTGAGAAAATTTGGACACCTTTGGTATCTTATCTTAGCCTGGTTGACACCAGACACCAGCCACAATGTCTTTGGTGTTGTTGGTGTCTCTCACCAGTGTCAGAGTCAGAATCCAGTTGGTTGCCAAGTAGCTTTTCACATACAGTGGGTGTCTACAGACCTAATGGCCTTGTAGGCAAACTGCAGGGGGTCCAGGAGCGTTTTGCTGAGGGTTTTGAGGTGTGACAGAGCAAGGTGTTTACAGTAAAAGACTTCATAACCACAGAGGTCAGGGTGACGGGTCTAGTCATTCAGTCCTCTGGTCCATGGTCTTTTGGGGACACGGATGTTGGTGGAGGACTTGAAGCAGGCTGGTACGTGGCATGTCTCCAGTGAGGTGGTAAAGATGTCTGCAAACACCGGAGGGAGCTGATCAAGGCAGTGCTTTAGGGTGGACAGAGTCTTGTTCCAGTCTGTGCACAGTCCTGGTGTAGCTTCATCTGTCCACATGTTTAATCAGATGGGATTAAGTAGGCAGGATAAGCAGGGAAATGTGGTCTGGTTGTCCAAAGTGGGGGCAGGGGAGGGCTTAGTAGCTGCCTGGAATGTTTGTGTATGAAAGATCTGGGCACAACAGTCTCTGAATAAGCCTGAGTCTTATTTCATCCATTTTATTTTCCTGCGACAAGACATTGGCCAGGAGTAGGCTGGGTATTGGCGTAGCCTTATGTCCAAGCTGGGTTAGTTTAGCTCTTATTCTGGCTCTCTTCCCACGGCAGTTGCATGGCTTTCGGTGGCCTTTGGTCTGGCTGGGTTATGGGAAGATGTTGTGGACAGTGATAGGCTCAGGGTCCGCTGCACCTCATCCAATCCCTGTGCTTCTTTTTCCAATGTTGATGAGTGTATATCTGTCACAGGCCATGTGTGCTCCAGTAATAAACACAATAAGGCAACACATTCAAACTAAAATGTAACAAATTTGATGGGACCACTGCCTGCCACATCTGTATGCACTGTCGCCTCTTTATTATTATCATCGTTATCTACAACAGTTCCCAATAGGTTCCCCATGGGAAAAACACAATCATTTCATATCAAGAGCTACCTGCCATATGTATCTCCATGCAATTTTTCTTTTCAAAGTTCAGAGCTTGGGTTTATCTACTCTTGTATTTGCAACGGTAGCTTTGGAACTAAGAATAGATAAACTGACAATACGTTTCCAAAACCACAAGTGCACCAAAGCACACTGTTTATTCAGTTCAAAATCACACACATGTTGTGACATAATTTATGTGTTGAGCCATGAATTCTGTACTGAAGGTTTAGGGTTCCTTTAGAAGTACATACCATTCTTTACACTTACTCTTTCCCTCTGCATTGTACAGGTAAGGTATGTTCATCTGACCCCAGCAATACACAAGATGAATACATATTGTTGAGATAGAGTGTGTGTCATGTGGCAGGCAGTCATGCTGGTGATGTTATAATGCTTTCTGCATTGCCTCAGCTCATCGTAAAACAATAGTAAAGGATTGACCTTATAGATTACACTCCAGATGCAGACCTCATGTCCATATATTTGCAGCTCACTCTCTTGGTTGGCTGGTTGGTTGAATTATTGGCTAGTTGGCTGGTTGGCTGCAATAAACTGCAGATCAGCAGTATTGAGTTAGTTGAATCTGGTAGAATCTATTAGTTCTGGAGAATTTCATGTTAATGTGCAAATAGAGTCGACACTATCAGCTGGCTGCACACCTGGAGAGAGAGACAGAGAGGGGGAGAGAGAGAAAGGGGAGAAAGGAGGAGAGAGAGCGTTGAGATGATGCCTAATGTGGTGTGTAATGCTGTTTTTCTGTCTGTGATTGGCTCTATTTAACCCTGAGTAACCCCCCTCCCCTCCCCACCTCTTTGCCAGCCAGCTGGATGACTGGCTCAGCTGCTGCCAACCTATAGGCAGTACAGATCATATATGAGGAATTGCACTTTTGCTGCTATCTCTACCTGCTTTTGGAAGGAAATTCATCTTTATCTGTCCTGACCCAGTCGCTGTTACCTGGACATGCTGTCTCAGCCACATCTACTGTGAATCAGCACAAACCAGAACCCATCACCAGTCACACAGAAGGAGATTTGGATAAGAGGAGAGAAATTGAGAAAGTGGTGCGAGAGAAGAGGAAGAACCAGAAGAGAGAGAGCTACTAATGAAATTATTCCAAACTAAGATCATCACGTGGAAAATGTGACATCTATTCGTATACACTTATGTCACATGTCCCCCAACACCCACATCTGATATTACAAACATGTAATTTTTATTATATTTCAGTTTTTTAAAAAGTGAGATACTGGAGAGTGATTGTTGTTGTTGTGCAGCTGCAGATCCATTCACTAGTGCCATGAGCAAAAAATAATAGTATGATAAGGTGGATTTCATTCCTAAATGTAGAAAAGCCTACACTGTCAGCTGTCATATTCATAGGGGATTAATATTCCAGGGACTGTGGGTGATTTAACATTAGTCATGCTGAACTGATCATTCATAACCAAATTCTGACCGGTCCAAAAAAGAAAGGGATTCCATTTTACAATGTATTGAGGATGTACACACAGCCAGAGGGCAGAAAACACATTGGTACCATGCCATGATAGCATTGTTTTTAGAAGTACATTTTCTGTGGGACACTCACACCCACCTTTCCATAACCTATTGTATGGCATGCCACTCAGTGATAAGAGACGGCCACGGCATTACAATAATCCTGAAGAGAAGTGATGAAAACATAAATAACTCCTTTAAGATCAATAAAAGTGATAGAAGATCTAATTCCAGAGCTAGTTTTCAAGTGGAAAAAAACCCACTAATGTGATTTTGAATCACCAAGGTTCTAACAGTAGGTACAACAAGTTGAGCTGGAGTGTCATGAGCAGGCAGAATTTGGCCAAAAGGGTGCTCAGGGCCTATCATAAGGATTTCCATATTGAAGGACTTAAAGAAAATGTTCTGCTATCCAATCCTTAACCATAGCTAGTCAATTAAGCAGGGAAGATAACTTCAGATGGTTTGCAGGACAAGTACAGTTGGGTATCATCTGTGTGACAATGAAATTAAATATTGTTCCCCAAAGGTAAATCAATAGAAAATCAAATGGTTTCTAGAATGGAGCCCTGAGGCACCCAATACATAGATGATGATCGAGAGGAGGTAAAGCCATCAACAGACACAATAGACTTTCAGTTAGAAAAGTATGAAGTGAACCACTGAAGGGCAGTCCTTGTTATATCAGCCCACCTTTTCACCTCAACCTTTTGATAATAATGCTATGATCCACCATGACAAAAGCGACAGAACTAGCACCGCGCATTTACCTGCATCAGCCTTCATCAAAATATCATTGGTACCTCTTACTAGGGCAGTCTCTGTGCTGTGTTGTGGTCAGTAACTTGATTGAAATGAACCCTTTCTCAAGAATGTTTGATAGAAAAGGAAGCTTGGAAATGGGTTAGTAATTGTTATGGTCAGAGGGATCGATACAGTCTTGAAACAGTTGTGAACACATCCAAAAGATAAATAACTGTTGATGACTGAAAGCAGGCAAGGGGCCACACTTTCTAGTATCTCAAAAAAATTATTTGGTAGGTAATATATCCAGTGGGCCTGATGATGGTGTCCGGTGAGATTTTGGATAGTCATTTCTTTAACAACACATAGTATTCAGCTGAGGAGAAGATAAGTCGGATAAATAAGTAATGGAGTAAATCTTTGATTGAACGTCCTCAATCTTGTCTATTATAAGTCTAAAAATCTGCAGTCTGCGTTTGAGGTTAAAGGGACACCAGGAGAAACAGAGTTGACTAAACGATTAATGGTCTTAAATAAGAACTCAGGCTTGTGTTGGTTGGAACTGATAAGCTTTGAAAAGTATTTTGCTCTTGCATCTTTAATTTCACTGTTGTAAAATCGTAATAAAAAAAGTCGTGGGCATTTTAAAATCTGAATGTTAAAACAAACCTTCTACATGTCCAAAGGGGTTGGAACCATATATTGGCCAGTTGACCATGAGCGTCCTCCTTGAGCCGAGATCAGAGCTCTCTGTGAGAATAGTAAAAGTGAAGTCACAACCCGTTCTCACTCCGAACTCGTAAAATACAGACGGTTGCTGTCAGCGTCTGAAGCGACGAAAAAAGCACCCTTCGGCATGAGTAGAGCACACCAGGGAGAGCAGCAGCTACACAGCGTTTGAAGATGACATAGCACTGAGAGTGACTACGGTAGTGAGTAGTATGAAAGCCTGAAAATCCGTGGAGGGAGGTTGGCTGGGGTGGTGGATACAACACAGGACTTTCACCCAGGAGACCGGGGATCGTGTCCCGCGTGTCATGTTTCCTAAACCCAACTGTCCCGTTCTTCTTTTCCTAAACCCAACCGTCCCATTCTTGTTTTATTAAACCCATCCGTTCTTCCTTTCCTTAACCTAACTGCGTCACTAAGTTCAATAGTCCCTACCAAGCACGTTTAGATAAAGCATGTTTAGATCTGACGTTAAAGAAGACTTTTATCATCAATAACAACCCCAAACGCACCTGACCAAGCGTCCATATTTTACGCTATGGGAGTGAGAATCTATTGGAAATCACTAGTATTCAATAAGTACATGTTTTCATTATCACTTTATAATAATGGTATATCATCAATAAATCAGACATCATGATGATTCAAACACCTTAATTAATGCATGAATTAGTGTATTGTTCTTCCATTAAGTCATGCTTGAGATACACTTTTAATCCTTGGACATTACTAGTTCATGAAGTATTACATGAATGAATTCATGCTTTTTCATGCATGAAGTCATGCATGAGTTCATGACAGTGCATGAACCATAATAATAAAGTGTTACCATGTTTTTAATTTATAATGACATAACTTACTCTCAATTTTATGTATTATATATATATATATATATATATATATATATATATATATATATATATATATATATATATATATAAACATATATAACAGCTTTAACCTTAAAGGTGTGTCAACCAGCAAAGTTGACTCCAGTGTTCAGTAAAACAATGGAAACCTTCACTCTTTTTGTCCTTCATGACACATGACTGAACACCACTGCTCTGACACTATCATATTAAAACTTACCACAAGCTAAAACAGTATAAAACTTACCACAGGGATTTATCTAACTTAATAGCTATCTCAAAACCTTATTTTGTAAAATCGTACTATTTTCAGCTGTGAACGTAGCAAGTCATGAATTTCAGTACACACTCAATAAAAAGGATATATGGTGTTTGGGAGGCAACCCTTCAGAGAGACAGAGAGATGTGTTTAGGGAAAGTGGAATATACATTGTGCTATATTCTCCTTGACAGGAACACGCTGCAGTTTATCTGCACATTGCGAGATGACTATTTAAAGACCTAATATATTTTTCTTTGTACTCTCCCCTTTCTGTCTCCATTTCTCACACTGTCACTCTGTGTTCTCTCCTTAATTCCCAGCCTCTCCCTCTTCTCTCTGGCTCCCTTTCCCCCTCCTTCACTCTTCCGAGTAGAGCCCTATAACCAGCAGTGATTTGATTACTCTGCGTAGCTACGGTCTCTCTTTGTTATCAGCCTTCATAAATGTTTAAGGAGCATTAAGGAGATGCAAACAGAGCAGACGGACAGGGGGGATATCTTAATGCTTAAATGACCATTACCCTTCTCCATTTACAGATTAAAAGCTTTACTTTGTTTCCTCCGCCTGCTACTCATCCTCCCCTCGCTCGCCATCATCCCTCCCTCTGCGTTTGTCCATCAGGGCTCTGGAGAATCATTTTTGTTTAGGTAGATGGCGGCAATGAAGAAAGGATTAGACAGATGAGTAGAAGTGGAGAGAAAAACAAGACTGTGAAAGAACGAAAAAAAAGAAAAAGAAATATAATTCTGATGAAGTCATTTTATTGAAGGTCAGATCTGGATCCATTTCTTTACGGCTGATACAATGGGTATGATGCAGTGATTGTAGGTTTGGAAGCTGTTCGTTGATTCTAGAGAGATAATTTGAACAAATACCACAGAAGTATGAATAAAATGTATTGCTAGTATTGGTAGTAGTTGGTAATGTTTAAAAGTCTTACTTTTTATCGATGCAGTTGGGCATCTCCCTGTCAAAATGCTGTTTCAACAGATTATATTGCTGCTTTTTGTATCCATCCTGAGGGATCCCGAGGTGTTCCAGGACTAGATGGGATATGTAGTCTCTGGATCTATCCTGAAGTCTCCTTCCAATTGGAATACTCTACCTCCCCACAAAGGCTTCCATGTGGCTGCCATGTGTCAGAAACAATCTCCCTGTACACCACTGCAACCTTGGAACGTCGAATGGTCATCAAATTTGACCCATTTTCAAAAGGTCTCTATATCAGAAATTTGGGTTTCTTTCAAACAAAATTGTTCAAAAATAACGTGGATGGTTCCATACAAAGCTCTTCACAAGTAAAATAAATGATCAGTTCACAACTTTAATTTAATTTGGGTTTTATTCCATTTTATAGCATTTGAAGAAAAATTGATGTTGAAAAAAGTGACAAAAATGCCTGAAAAAGCTTAAATACACATCAAAAAAAGCACAGAAAAAAAAGAACATCGGGAAAAGCGATAAAAGTGACGAAAAAGATGGCAAAAACGTTGAAAAAAAAAGGTTTAGTTTTAAATTCTGACCCAGAAAAACAAAAGGTTGCGTGGTCAACGGGAAGAGAACACAAGGGTTAACATGAGCAGCTGAAATGATTTTGAAGGTGAAAGTGAGAAGAAAAGGAGAAGCTGCTGAATGTTTTGTAAGGTACTACTCTAGTCTACTGAGCAAGGGAGAGTTAGAGCCAGAGGTTTGCAAATCTGTGCTTTGCTAATCTGGATTGTTTTTAATTAGAATTCAGAATCAATCGCATCACTCCACAGAATCAATCACATCACTCCAAAGTGAAGGATGCATGCCACTGTTTTGGGGCACAATACTGTGGCCTTAGAATTAGAGTTGCCCACCATCATCTCAACTGCTTTACACTCAGCTGAAATGTGAGGGTACAGTTTGATGAGTCCAGCAGGACTCCATCATCATCCAAAAAGCAGAGATGAATTCCTGCTGTCAACAAACTCTTTACTGCTCAGCTGTACTTAGAGATTCTGTTCATGACAATCACAATCAGAATTGGTGACAGTACCAATGTCCAATAAAGCCCTGTGATTATCACTGGCCTTTTTATCAACCTTAATCGTGATCGTTCCCTAATCTTTGCCAAATCTTGTAGTTGCCGAACTCTAACCTATAACTTATAACTAACCTTCCAAAGCTTAACTATACAGTCTTTCCCAAGATATTGTGTGAAGCAAGCTTTTTTTTTTAAATGTTGATGTTGGTATGGTAATTGTACACAAACCAACAGCCAACAGTTTGCAAGCCTTGGGTGGGAAGACCCAGGACTAGGTGGAGAGATGATATCTCCACCCTGGCCTGGGAACGCCTCGGGATCCCCCAGTCAGAGTTGGCTAATGTGGCTCTGGAAAGGGGAAGTTTGGGGTCCCGTGCTGGAGGTGCTGGCCCAGCAACCCGACCCTGGATAAGAGGATGAAGATAGATGGATGGATGGTTGGAGATGAACGGCAAAAAGAAAAGCCCACCTGTCTGGTGGGAAGGAAAACACAGCTACTTTTAAACGTTACGAAAGACTTGGATACCAACAGGTTTTGGATATGCACAAACATCGCATTGCGACCTTTTTAAGAAGGTGGTTGAAGGAAAGAAAGAAGGAGGTCCAACACCTGGAACACTGACAAAATCCTCTTCGAAAAAATCCTATTTTGCACTGACGGCTTCATGTAAACGGTAAAATAAGTGGAATATTCATTTTCATTAGCTATGTAAACAGCTTAGTCAGAATATTGTCTGATTCCGAATGAGGGCAAAACCCGGAATATTGTGAGCATGTAAACATAATCAATGTTCTAGTCTAACAATAGGTTTGGACTTAATGACTCAGAACTGTATTTTCCCACAGTACGCCAACAAGACACAGTCCATATACTGTATGTCCAAAAAAGTCCACATCACAATATAGAAGAAAAGGCTTATTCCCATAACCCATTTGTGTTATTTTACATAGATGAACAGAAGCTTTTTGCATCGTCAGTGTTGAAGTATCATTGTCAACCTTGAATCAGTCAAACTGTACCAGGAGAAGAGGAAAAGAGGAAGGGGACACAGAATGGATCGAAAGATTTAAAGAGTGGGAATGAATGAGAGTTGTGTGTGTGTGTGTGTGTGTGTTTGTGGAGGGGGGGTATGAGATCAAAGGGATGGAGGTGGATTTGGAGGTAAAGAGAAGCTGAGACCTGGATTCAAACAGGGTCATTGGTGGGAGATGAGGCATGGAGGCTGGAAATACATGGCGCTAATTCTGGAGCTGCTCCTCAGAGACTGAATGGCAGCGCTGGAGGAGACGCAGCACGCGCGTGCACACACACACACACACAGAGACACACACACACACACACACACACACACACACACACACACACACACCAACAACTGATGTCTGGATTTGTGCGTGTACAGCTACACACTTGAATCTTTCCCTCTCTTTCTGTCTCACACACACACACACACACACAAACATACACACACACACACACACACACACACAATAGTTTGCTGAGGAAAAAGCGATTGGTTCTGATTTTTGCCAGTGGGGAAGAAACCCGTCTGATTATTTAATAGGCCTTACAATGGACCTCACACTGAGCTCAGTGTGTGTGTGTGTGTGTGTGTGTGTGTGTGTGTGTGTGTGTGTGTGTGTGTGTGTGTGTGTGTGTGTGTGTATGTGTGTGTGTGTGTGTGTGGGCGTGTGTGTGCGTGTGTGTGTGTTTGTGTTCAGGTTACTTCTATCTTCGTAAGGACTGTTCAGGTTTTAGAACCATGCAATGACAATGTATTAGACCTACTGTCTAAAAGCCTTTCTGGCATTTGGTCTTTAGGCTTTAAAGTCAAGTTAATAACCCGTGACATATAAATAAATGCTCACTTTTCTTCTTTTCATCACAAATTGCTACAACACAATAGTGATTCAACCAAGACCCACTTTATGAAAGCTATTATATTTGCAAACACCTGAGGCTCTTTCACTGTCAAAGGATGGCGCACAGCACAAGAGCACAGGGTGTGGCGAGTGATTCGTGGCCCGGGGTGCACAGCATAGCTGCAGCAGAGTTGCAAACAGTATGGGATTAGTCAGAATACATTAGCAGCTGGTGCGGTGATGACCAATCATTTCACCCCTTGTTCTTCCCTGTAAAAGCAGAACCCTATCAAAGTGCAGCCATCTGACAAAGCTGGACACCATTGTCCTTGTGCAGAAGAGTGTGCACATTTGCCACAACGCTTCAAAGTAATTCTCTTTTGATGAGAAAGAAAATTTAGTTACTGTGTTGCTATACAACCGCTGCTCGATGTAGCAAATGGGAATTAATAGAGGATGAGGTCGGTATCTCTGGGCTGAATGCTCTGCAGCTTTTAACATAATTTATTAATTCAAGTCTTAATTAATGTTTTTTTCTCTGCTACAGATACATTCAGTTTCATCAATTGCATGTGCTCTCTTTTGAGTACATATCTGAACCCAAAAGGGAGAAATTAATATTTCATATTATTTGGTTTCATGATAAACACACTGTGTCTATGCATTAACAGAGAATGGTTCCGGTCGTCTGTCTGTGTAGATGGGAAGTGCTCAAGTTTTTGTAAACGGCTAATGAACAAGGCCGCTGGAGCATTTATAACAGCTGAATCATTGACTAGGTTAGATGCTGAATTGTGGGTTCCTTATTCCTCACGAGCCTGTTGTCTGTCTTTGGCCTAAAAGTTTCCATTGTGTCACTCAGGTACACTGGTGTCTTCCACTCAGTGGCTAGAAGGCTAAAGACACGTTTGTGATCCATCTTGAAAGGCCCAATTTCTTTTTAATAATAGATACAAATATTAACAAAATCACTGTGAGATATTTATTAGTGAAAAAATGTACAGAAAATGAAAGAAATTATTTATTATTACAGTTTTTTACGATCACTTTGGCACTAATTTCAGAACCTTGACGTCATTTTTCAAAACTCTAGACACAAAACTCACAACCAATGATCAAAATGCACTCTTAACATTTTTTTTAATTGCTTGGATGCAATACACATAAACCTAAGATCATTTGTTCATTTAACAAAGATCACCTTTTCAATATGACACAACTTAACATCAAAATATTTCAAAAAGATTGTCTATTCAGTTCATTACAATCATCTACATTTCTATCGATACAACTGATCAGACATTTTGAAAAATTACGTCAAGGTTCTGAAATTAGTGCCAAAGTGACTGTAAAAAACTGTAATGCATAGTTGTACGGAAAGAGACAAACAATATTCCATGTTTAGATCATGAAAGTTTCAAGATAACAAGATTCATTGTCACCGGTTAGCGTGGATTATGAACCAGACTACATGATCTGTGGATGTAATATTTCATCATCCTTCTTTAATGTAATGTACTACTGTTTACCAGACACTGTTTCTATGGTCCCATGTACCACCTTTACTGTAGTATACTACTGTTTACCAGACACTGTTTCTATGGTCCCATGTACCACCTTTACTGTAGTATACTACTGTTTACCAGACACTGTTTCTCTGGTCCCATGTACCACCTTTGAGACTATTTACAGTATTAACAGTACTGCACTGTATGCATGCAGGCCCTAGGAATTGCTTGTCCAGTTCTGCCAACTCGTTACTGATGATTGAGATATATACTTTATATATATATACAGTACAGGCCAAAAGTTTGGACACACCTTCTTATTCAATGTGTTTCTTTATTTTTATGACTATTTACATTTGGATTCTTACTGAAGGCATCAAAACTATGAATGAACACATATGGAATTATGTACTTAACAAAAAAGTGTGAAATAACTGAAAACATGTCTTATATTTTAGATTCCTCAAAGTAGCCACCCTTTGCTTTTTTTGATAACTCTGCAAACCCTTGGTGTTCTCTCAATGAGCTTCATGAGGTAGTCACCTGAAATGGTTTTACCTTCACAGGTGTTCTTTGTCAGAGTTAATTAGTGGAAGTTTTTCCCTTATTAATAAAAAAGCAAAGGGTGGCTACTTTGAAGAATCTAAAATATAAGACATGTTTTCAGTTATTTCACACTTTTTTGCTAAGTACATAATTCCATATGTGTTCATTCATAGTTTTGATGCCTTCAGTGAGAATCTACAATGTAAATAGTCATGAAAATAAAAAGGAAACGCATTGAATGAGAAGGTGTGTCCAAACTTTATATATACTATATATATATATATATATATATATATATATATATATATATATATATATATACATTATATAAACATATACATATATACTCATACCACATTGTTCGCCATGCCTGAAGGATTTTTCCAAGATGTTTGGCTAATTATGATGTAGATGAGAACCTGTGGCTGAATCCACAAGACAGAGTTGATGAAGATGTAGAATACAGTCACATACATCACTTCTTTGTTTTGCTTTTTAAAGTACAATTTGATGTTTTAAAGTACTGTCTTTTCTTTTCTATTTCCTATTTCCTATTTATTTTTGCTTTGATTCAAATCAACCTATGTTGTGATCGTACTGTATTGTTTTTTATCGATACATTTCAGATTTTGTTCAATGATTCCACTGTGTCTGTAGTATTCTCTCTACTACTGCAGTACTTTTACAGGGATGTATTCACATGTAGTACCATAATGAAACATGTATCACCTATTTTGTATTACAATATTTAATGATCGTACTAACGACGACCCAGTGAAACTATGGGTAGCTTGTGTGTGGGTGATCTAAAGTAACGTTTTAATGATATTTCACTATAAATTAGTTTTTTGAACCAGTAATTGTGCAAGATTTCTTTAAAGATATGAATGCACAATGCAATGTTTTGAACATTGGACAGTCTGTGTTACACGTGATGACCGTTGTGAGTTTTGTGTCTAGAGTTTAGAAAAATTACGTCACGGTTCTGAAATTAGTAGCAAAGTGATTGTAAAAAACTGTATTTTTTCCTGCCGGTCCCAATTCTGTGGAAAACGTTTATGGATATATATATATATACAATACACATAAGAACAAGTATAGCAATGTGTGTGTGTGTGTGTGTGTGTGTGTGTGTGTGTGTGTGTGTGTGTGTGTGTGTTTGTGTGTGTCTGTGTTTGTGTTTGTGTGTGTGTGTGTGTGTGTGTGTGTGTGTGTGTGTGTGTGTGTGTGTGTGTGTGTGTGTGCGTGCGCGCGCACGCGCGCTTGTTTTCCTTTGTGCCAACATTAAATGAGTTTTCAGATATCAGTGTGTTCTCATCAGTCCCACACTGACAGGCTCTATTAAAAACACCCGTGGACTCATTCTCATCACAGTTTGACTGGCAAGCAGGATGACGAGAAGGCAAGCAGACAGAATTTAACACATAGCCTATACAATCTTACCATATTTTGTGTTTACTACGCCAGGCCAATATTATCATGCAGGTTTTAGCCGGTAAATAGATGCTGCAGGACAAATATTTCACAGCAGTGGAATGAAGTTGCAAGAACAGCTCCGCAGTGTTTTCCTCAGTTTCTCAGAAGCAGACGTTTTAGTGAGCTGAGTGCGGGAATGAAAGTATTGTTACTGGGGCTTGGATCTTGCTGTATCAGGCCATTTGTGCAGGCTGCAATCTGTCCTGTACTTAAAACTACTGCCTGAAGGAAAATCAATCTGCCTGAAAGTCGATTCAAATTATAGCGATCCCTGCATGTAGTACGAGTGCATCATTATGTATGTGCATGCTTATTACTATGGCCATATGTTCGAGCAAATGCCCCCCCACTCCCAGCGAGTGTGAATATCACTACTCTGTTAGGAGACTTGATTAACGCAGACTCTTTCAGATGCATAGCAATGTTTACTCCTCGTCGTCGTCCATCTGTGGGCACCAACATGTTCAAAGCAACAGTTAGTGCGTCAATCTCATTATCCCACAGGTGTAATGTATCACTTTTGTTCGTTGAAGTCCTTGTATCTACATGTTTTCAGCTTTTCAGTCATTGCAGAAAAACACGGTTTTAACACATCATGTTCATAGGGCTGAGCTGTTTTCCCAGAAACAATCTTTCTCTAGCTCTTGTGCAAGCAGTAAAATCACCACAATTTGGAGATACAAGCTTTTCACATGTTCATACAGTGCTTTATGTGACATATGCATTGTTAATGTTCAGCGGCCCGACTCACTTTGGTCAGTGATAACAATATGAACACATATCTGCATACCAATGCAGAATCTGGAGAAAACGGGACATGGATTTTTGTGTCAGCTGAGAGCAAAAGAGGCGGAACACATTGGCCCATATGCAATCTCAGAACTTAGCGGCAATCAATTCTGACAACAATTTAGCTTTGTCTTTTTTTTAGCTTTTATTTGAAATGTATCTGCATTCATATGCAGATATCTGTCTGTAGTGACATCAGCAGGCAGGCATGGATTGGCCATCGGGAATACCGGGAGATTTCGCGGTGGGCCGGTCTATTTGTGTGGGCTGCATGTGCTGCACACTGGTCGACAGATCGGCCCATAGAGAGAGAGGAGGGATCATTTGATTGGCCCACTGGTTTGACAGCTAACGTTAAACAGTGCAGAGTGTGACTGTATTTCACTGTAGAGGATTCCAACACCGGGACCTAACAGTCTGCTCTGCAGCGCAGCAGCTGCCGTTGTCGGAATTTAACAACACAGACGGTGCGTTCACTTAAAACAGGTAGCCTCGTGGTGCATTCACAGTAATTGTAAATACCCTTTTCCCATCTGGTGGTTGTTTTTGTCGTTCAACAGCAATTTACTGGTGAAATAAGTTATTGTTATAGTTATTACATTATTATTAATTCTTTAATTTTGACCATAGCCTTAACAATAAACAAGTTGCTGACTGTTGTTTAGTACCCTTCTTTTTTTTTCTTTTTTCTTCTTTTGTTTACAGTAAATAAATAATAAGCAAATACAAATCTTAAAGTCAAGTTCATAAAGTAACTTTCTTTGCATTCATTTGATTCCCAATCAAGATACACTGGTAATAATTGCTTTCCATTGTTAATAAGTACTTAAAAACAGTTCTGAAATGCAAAATAATAGAATTTTAATCATGTGATAAAACATGCGATTAATTGTGATTAACTCAATTTTTTTTATCGTTTGACTGCCCTTACTATGCAGACTATGCAGCTTTAGTTTAACTTACAGACCTGTTTACTATAACTATGACATCATGACAGCCATGCTCCAGCCTCAACCTTTAGCCATTTTACCATTAAGATCGTGGCAGCCTTTTTCACTATCATCCTATCTTACTTACCATTCAGCTAAGTGACAGTATTAGGGGCTGGTATCGGCTGGTATGCAAGGTTCAAAATTTACTTTTTGTCCACCAGCTAAATGGCTAGTGAACATTTAAATTTTTCCAGCCACTCAATAGATTACTATTGTTTTTTTTGGCTGGTGACTGAAGCAAATCTGCCATCACTTGCATATTCTTCCAGCATTTGGCTGGTAAATGGTTCTTATTTTAAACCCTGTACGAACATGTGGTGAAGGGGAGGGTGCAAGGATGGATGGTGTCCGGCTGATCGTGGTGGGCTGGTCTGGGTTTCAAAAGTCCAGGGCTGATTTTTTTTACCCAAGTCCATCCCTGTCAGCAGGTGCCATCATATGTTTGCCTTCAGTGTAGGATTCCTCAGTAAAAGAGGTGCTCAATTGGACTGAGGTAAGTCAAGAAACTTCTGTTTGCCCATAAAACGTAACTGGTTGTGAAGGATCATGACCCTGCCCATTATTATACCTACCTTGTATCGGGATGTCTCTGTACACACTCATCTGGGAAAGTAGGCAGAGATTATAATCCTCCATATCTGTGTTGGTGTCTCACCTTTAAACCCATACTAACTCTGTAGCATGGAAAAGAGGCAGATACAGCATGATGCACAAAGTCATTAATATGCCAGTTCGTCCAAATGTAGTCCAGTTTTATTAGACAAAGGCTTTGACAAGAGAAATGTGTAGGGGAAAAAAAGACTATATCTCTCATTCTGCTGCATTGATTTGAATTTTTTTTGTTTTTACTTAGACTGCTTGAGTCGAGATTGTTTTGTCGATAAAACTATCTCCAAGATTGCTCCATGACAGCTGAAGTATGAAGAAATAGTAAGAGGACCTTGAGTTGAGTGAGCAAAACAAGTGCTCTCAAACTGACTCGAAGGGGTAAATATATGATTACTTTTTATTTATTAGTACTTAATAAAGATACGTTTGTACACGTTTGTTTTCATATAGACATCAAAGCATGTTTTCCTGTTTATCCTGATTAGAATTTCACACTGATCATGTGTTATGAAAATAAGTCCAGTGGGGTGCGTGATTAACCGCGTGGCTGTGGATCAGAGGCCCTCAACCACAAGATTGGCGGTTTGATCACGGCCTCACCTGTCCACATGTCAAAGTGTCCCTGAGCAAGACACTGACCCCCGGACGCTGTATGTAGCTGTCCACTGCTCCTAATGCTAAGGTTGGGTTAAATGCAGAGATTACATTTCACTAGATTGTACTGCACGATTGTATGTGACGAATAATTAAGTTTCGGTCACACTTTATTTTCCGGTACATAAAAAAGCTGTACCATGTATCAAATTAGACCAAAACTAGAAATAATGTCCATTTTCTTGGACAGGAAATGAACAGTATCATAATTAAAGGCCAAATGCCTAAATTATGCTGTAATTAGTACAAAAATATGATATAATAAGCCTTACTTAGTATCAAATTAAACCAAAATAAGAAATGATTTAGTCTGCAAACAGACGCTTTAGAGTTCGTTCTTTCAATCGCAACAGACTTAAAAACTCTTTCATACATCAATCTATCCTATTGTTAAACCAGCTACATTAAATCCAGTGCAGGATTTATTCAGGGTTACAAGTCTCCAAGACCTTGTCTGTGTGTATGGTCATGTCATTTTCTGTCGTTATACATGTAGGCTTTGTTTCCTTATTCCTTTGGTGTTATTCATCTTATGTACAGTATGTCTGTATGTATGTATGTCTATGTCCTCTTTCTTATATGAACTACCCAGGGATGCAAAAAGAATTTCAGCCCTGGCTGACAATGAAAGTTGTATCATATTGTATTAGACAGAAAACAAACAGAATTAGACTAATAAGAAACTATTCACCTAAATTATGCTGTAACTAGAAATGCATATATTTCCGTATTAAACTCAAAATATGCTATATCTAGACAATATATTATACCAAATTACACTCTATTTAGAGACCAAATACCGGTGCTTATTAGAAAAAAGGTACTGGTAATGTCAAACTACGGTGGTGTTTGTAGGACACATATGCTATACTAATACTGTACATGCTTACAGCTGAATTTAGGTGTTTTGCCTTTAATAAGGGTATCATTTTTTTTTTCTCTCTAAGAAAAACATTATTTCTAGAGCTTTGGTCTAATATGATACAAAGTACCGCTTATTACGTCTTTTTAATGTACCGGAAAATAAAGTGCGACCAAAGTTTCTTCTTAAATACGTTTCACAGCATCAACTGCACACCTTTTGTGCTGAATTCAGAGCTCAGCTCCTTACTGTTCACTGCTAAATCTCTAAGAAATCTTTAGAGAAGAAGAGGCACACTAGGAGTCTAGGTAAGGAAATGTCAGCTCGTACATTTATTTTATTATTCACAGGTGAACACAGCAGAGGCATGGAGTGTTCCCCTTGGGGCACATTCAGCAGGGCAACATGTCAACCAATGATCAGAAACAGAAATAGTTAATGCGGGACCCCGTATATGGCCCACGGAGAGACAGAGTGTGTGTCACTTACACAGCGTTAAACCAATCAACCACCCGTCTCTATTTACGTAGATTTGTGTGTGTGAGAGAGAGTGGACTCCAACACTCCGACAGGCAGAAAGCACAGGACCAAAGGACCACACACCGACATGAGAGGGGAGGGGGGGAGCCCTGTGGTGATTTGACTCCCTCACTCTGGCACTGTACACTGACATGCTTCAGACAGGAAGTGTGTGTGTGTGTGTGTGTGTGTGTGTGTGTGTGTGTGTGTGTGTGAGGGGGGTTCAGCCTTGGTCAGCGTCTTTAAATGGAGTACATTTATCTCCACCTGCGGCTGCTTGTCTCCTGGCTTTACTTTGGAATTACCCAAAGGAAAGGTTTACGTTTGACAGAACGAGAGAGGAAGAGAGAGACCGTCCAGCAGAGCAGAGTTCCCTTCGAGTGACAGCTCAATCCCCCCGGCGACAGACAACTTTCCATCCAGTCAGACTGAGCATCAGCGGCATTGAAAGCCACTCTCATTTCCCAGTCTGTAACTCTCTGTGTGTGTTTGTGTGTGTGTGCGCGCGAGTGTCATCGCCTCAATCTCCATGGCGATGATGTCCCATTCAGCCAGGCACCTGCCGGGATAAGAGGCGGGGGGGGGGGGGGTGCTCAGTCAATCAGTCAAGCAGGGGAGGGGGAAAAAAAAGCATCAAAATGGCCGACGCTCCCTCACCAGGTGTTGGTGTATTGAAAAGAATCAGATTTCCGATGATCATTCAGCTCCATTTACCATTTGGGGATCACCCAGGGTGCAGCAAACCTTGGGCGAGACCAGGGTAACCATGGCAACGCACGCCGGCGGTGACAAGCGCGTGCATCCGTGTCGGCAGGAGAAAAAAAACATTCAGCCGGAGACAAGATCACCGTGCAGGAACATGGGAAACATCAGTTGATGTGCGATGCAGTAAAGTGGTTCTCAAAGAGGCCAGGAGTCCCTTGGGGGAGGGGGGGGTCCGAGAGGAAGCTCCATGATGTCCCCAACAATCCATCCACTACATATTAAATGGATCCCAGTCAGAGTGAACACCAATGAGACAGTTATAATAATCTCATATGGGAATTGGGTGTAATAATAGACGAGACATCACACATTATGACACAGTTTAACAAAAGACACTGCTGCTTCAAACTGAACATGGAGAGGTGGAACAGAAAGGAGCTCTTACTGATGGTCTTTCAGAGTTCTTGACCAATATAATAACTATAATATAAGTGATGAAGGTTTTTAACCAGGAAGTGTGGTTCATCTCCAAAATGACAGGTTCCTGACCACATGCCTTTTCATTCTCTCATGTTAACAGACTTAAAGCCATCTGTCCTTTTGAAAGACCTCTTAATACCTTCTTCCTCATACAGTGAAAAAATGTAATTCATGACTGAGACAAAAATGCACCATCGCTCACTTCAGTCCTATCAGGGGGGATGTGCTGCTACAGCCTCGATTGATCTGTCTGAGCAGAAGCTTATAGTGGCTGATGTCAGTTAGCTAACGTTAGCTAACTTTATATAGCTATCGCTGTGTAACTGACATTACTGACTCAGTATGTGTCCTGTTGCACTACAGTATCTTTTAGCAATCAGCATTATCCCACGAATGCTGCTTGTGGCTGAAGTGGTCACCGTTAAGCAAAAGTGACATGGTCTTACTTCATTCAGTGGAGAGCGTGCGTGCCCCGTGATAGTTTCTGTGCCGAGTTCAAAGACCAAGCTAGGGACAATAGCTGTCTTTGTCCAACGGCTGCTTACGAAACAGTCCAGTGGAGGCCCAGGTGGTGTTAGCATGTGTTAGCATGCTCAGCAGGACAATAGAGATGACAATAGACTGTAACAAACATGGTAACCCCACCGTGACGACAGCGCTTTAGAGATGCTCACCTGTTGATAGCACCGTCACACTCTAAGAAATAAATCCGTAAAAGAACAGAAAAAGTTCCGGCAGCTCATTACCCGGACTTTGTCCTGTGATTCAAAAACGTAAATTTTGTGTGTAGCTTCAGTTAGAACACAGAACATTTTCTGTTATCTTAAACTGTCATATACAAAGCTGCTCAGTAAAGTTCTAAAAAAAGAAATCTGTTATACTTTTGATGCATTCAATGCTTTTTTTCCACCTTTGATGCTGGCTAATCCAATAACTTACTGCTTGAAATGCAAACGGATGAAATTGTGTCGCTTTCGCCTCCAAGGCCGCCAAAAGTTGTCGGAGCATAGATAAAGGTCCCGTGAGGCAATTCAAAATGCAAATAAACAGAAATACAACTGTGAATCACATTCTATGGACAATTTCTGTTAAAAAATGCAGCCATACAACTGTTAATACACAGATATTTCTTAGAGTGAGGGTTCCATAAACACCACATGTGATAATAATGAGCCATTCACAAGTGTGTGTTAGCATCCCATCTCTTGCTAAGCTAGGCTAACAGCCTGAATGTCAGCAGAAAGTGAACACAGGTTCAACTGTCAAGCAGCTCCTTCAAATAAAATGGCAACACACAATAACAACTTCTAATCTGAAACATAAAATGAACAAAATAAATTAAACAAATAAGTTGGCATTGGGGTCACTGTTAGGGCAATATACAGTATCGGACATTTCAGGAATAATGTCGGTAAAATCCTATTATAGGTTTATTTCCTCATGTTTTCAGATATCTGTCATGCAGTCACCTCAGACGATTATCCAAAATGATCAGGATTTTTTCTCTCAATAAACACTTTAAATGTCATTTTTCATTGGCACAATCAGACTGGTATTCCCCCCTTATTGTACCGGGCTGAATGCTGGAATCTCAGAGACAAATATCTCAAAGCATGCATCTGTCTGTTAGAAAGATACTGTACCACTGGAGCCAAATATGAAGCCTTCCGCTCGGTACATCCTGTTGTAAACTGATGTCTTATAAATCCCTTTTTAGTTTCAGTATCAGCTGCTTCTCGACCTCACTCACCGCTGGGCTTCTCCGACTGACTCCTCGCTCTATCAGATGGTCATTGGTGCAAATCTCTTGCGAAGAGGCATCAAGTTAAATGCTCCATATCAGTGCGGTTTTAAAAATGATTTACATGTTTTGGAGCGTACTTTTTCTTTCCTATTTCTTGCATCCAGTGTAATCGATCGAAAGCAGGGATCCAAAGGAGCCTGCAAGAGTCGAGGGCAAAAGCTGCAGGACTTTTAGTTTAGACTGACTGTGCAGATTTTTGTTTATCTGCGTGCATGACTGAGAAATGTGTGTTTGTGTGTTTGTGTGTGTGTGTGTGTGTGTGTGTGGGCCGATGCGTCAGGACCTACAGAGTGTGAAATGGAGCAGGGAGATTCAGGCTTCAGCTGCGACACAGAGCAACACACGCGCATGCACGCGCGCACACGCACACGCACACGCACACACACACACACACACACACACACACACACACACACACACACACACACACACACCTCTCTGTTTCTATCTCTTGCTTGCTCGCCCATCCCAACTAACCCCTGGTCTTCCTCTTCTCTCCCCTTCTCTGCTTTCGGTTTCCTCTCCGTCTCTGCTTCTCCCACTCGCATTTCCATCCCCTTCCCCCTTGTTTTCTTCTTCTGCTCCTTCCTCTCTTTCCCCCCTCTCTTTCCATCTCTTAAACTTCTTCGATATCTCTCCGTCGCCGCTTTATTCCACGGCTTTATCTCCCTGGATAAAGCTCTCCCTGCTGTGGAGTTTGTTTTCCCCTGCTCTTCCTTTATCTTCCGTTTGGATGCCGTGTATGTGCAGCAGCATGGGGAGAGACAGCATCCCCGTGTCAGGCCAATGATGGATTAGAATACTAAAATACTGGAGAGAGAAAGCAGACACACTAGACGCTCAAATCTGACATGCTGTGTGTGTGTGTGTGTGTGTGTGTGTGAGTGCGTGCACGCTCGTGTGTAGATCTACTGCATGGTAATAGAACAATAAAAAGAATGCTTGTTTCCAAGCACACGTACACACACACACGCACACACACACACACACACACACACACACACACACACACACACACACACACACACATCCTCCCTCTGTATTCCTCTCTAACCCTGCAGTCTTCTCTCTCTCTCTCACTCTCTCTCTCTCTCTCTCTCTCTCTCTCTGAGTTGATTTAACGCATGGCTTCTCTGCTTGTTTATTTCAGTACATATTAATGTAAATCACGGGTGTCCACTCCCTCTTCTCTCTCCCTCCGCTGTCTCCCGTTCTCGCTCTGTCCATCCCTCTTGTCGTCCTGCCACCGGGTGTCGGCCTGACGACAAACAGCCGAGACAACAATTAAAAACGAACAACGGGGTCCCGGTGAAAGGCCGCCAGCTCCGGCCACGCCAATCAGACACCCGCCCTCCCCTGCTGATCTCAATTAACCCCCGCTATTGGCTGCGAGGAGGCGAAGCCAAAGCAAGCTGACCTGTTCCAGGCATCATCATCCCTGACCACTGCACTGTTCACACTCACCAAACAGTTTTTATTTCCTCCACTGAGTCGGCCTTCTTATGTCTCAGCCCAGACTGCTGACTTGAAACTAGCTAATGATGTCTATAAAACTAATCACTTATGAATATCAGTGAGCTCATAAAGCAATGACAGGTTTTTTCTCTCTCTAACAATACAGCAGTTCCTTGCAAAACAGAGCAATTCTCACAAAAGCTGTAGCAAATGTATGTAGTTTAGGCAACAGTCCTTAGTAGAGGTGTAAATCACAAGGTTTATCACGATACGATGCTATATTGATTCTTTGGACAACGATACAATATTTACTGATACCTTAAAGTCTGTCACAATACGATTCCGATTCTATTGAATTCAGCGGCCTGTGATCGAAATGAGATGATATCAGATAACACAGTTTATTACTTTAACACAGTTACATTTATATCAACTCAAAAAAAAAAAAACTAAAATATGATTTGACAATTTTATTGCTGAGCTCTTCTAGACATTTAAAGTTCAAAACAAACGTCTCGAATATAAAGTGGGAATCTAAAATAAAGGGGCATCTTACAGACGATATGTATCGATATTTTCACTTTGTATCGACAACATTGTATCGTGGATCATTGTATCGATATATCGATCCAGATTGATGTATTGTTACACCCCTAGTTCTTAGTCCTGGTGGGACTGAGAAAAAAAGGAAATACCTGCTGGAAACATGTTGCATTATCTCACAGAACTGGCAAAATCCTTTCTTTGAACTACAGTAACGTATTCTCATCAATGGTCCGTATGATATCTTACCAAATTAAGGCGAACGATGAACGTTAGACCCACATGACAGACGTTCAGTTAGAAAAAAGTTGGGTTATTTTGGTTTTAGTTTAACCTGAACCCCATTTCCCCATGCATTTGTGTCTAATAGATCAGTGGTTCCCAACCTTTTTTCCTTGCCCCCCCCCCCGAAACCAAAGTTGAGGTAACTCTTGAGATAGAGCCTTACATTCTTTTTTGATACAGAGCAGTTATCAGCACTTTGACGTTTCTCCGCCATGTTTCATTCATAAAATAGTGATGCCGTGGCGGCAGGAAAAACGAGGATACAACAAAATATATAGTTTTCATACAGACTTGTTTATACATTATATATTGTAGTGGATTATCATAATTTGTTTAACATGTGCAAATATTTTTTTTTTTTACCAAACAAGATAAAGACTTGCGCCCCCCCCTGGTTACAGTGGTTCCCAACCCCAGGTTGGGAACCACTGTACTAAACTGATGAAACTCTTTAAAATTGTTGAGCAAGACGGACTAGCGCAAACCGAGTTGTAGTCTATATCCACGACGTTCCACTTCCGGGATTGTTCCGTTGCCGCTGGAAATTCCGCCAGATTTCACTCATTTCAGCCAGATGTCCGTCACCTTCCTCTTTCTTTGTGATGGCGTTCTAAACTCCGATAGATTTATGAGGACTATGGTTAACTGTTCCTCAGATCTCTGCAGGGTAAATCCAGACAGCTAGCTAGACTATCTGTCCAATCTGAGGTTTCTGTTGCACGACTAAATCAACTTTTGAACGTACACATGTTCCACCAAAACAAGTTAAATTTTGTAGCAGCACCACGGCTCCATCTGGCACTAAGCACAGCCCAAGACGATTGTGATTGGTTTAACGAAATGACAATAAACCAGAGCATGGTTTTCCCCAATCCAGGAATGCTGTGTGGACTAGCCAGACCTTCCTGCGCAGCGCTGTGGAGGAAGGTCTGGCAATGCGAGACTAACCGAGCTGCAATATAACCTAATGGGGCAATTGTGAAGCCTTGATTTTTGTACACTAAAAGTGTTTGTTTTTTTTGGCCAAGGACTAGCCTGGTTGACACCAGTGTGGGTCTGGGGAAGGTTCATTCACAGCCCATTTCCAAAAATTTGATTTTGGAATAATTGGAAATGGGCTTGAATGGGCTTTTGGCCAGATAGACTTGCAGAGCAAATCTCAAATTTGCCGGAAGTTCATCAGGATTTTCCCAGGCTAGCTACTGACCGGCTCAGATTGTAATTAAAAGTGTTCTGACAACAACATCGAGCTCACGATGATCAACCCAAAATTACCCTTTAAGTACTGTAGTACTCCCGGGACACGTACTCCCCCCCCCCGATTGAATGTCCTGTGTGGCCAAAAGTTTGGACACACCTTCTCATTCAATGTGTTTCTTTATTTTCATGACTATTTACATTGTAGATTCTCACTGAAGGCATCAAAACTATGAACGAACACATATGGAATTATGTACTTAACAAAAAAGTGTGAAATAACTGAAAACATGTCTTATATTTTAGATTCTTCAAAGTAGCCACCCTTTGCTTTTTTATTAATAAGGGACAAAATTCCACTAATTAACCCTGACAAAGCACACCTGTGAAGTGAAAACCATTTCAGGTGACTACCTCATGAAGCTCATTGAGAGAACACCAAGGGTTTACAGAGTTATCAAAAAAAGCAAAGGGTGGCTACTTTGAGGAATCTAAAATATAAGACATGTTTTCAGTTATTTCAACCTTTTTTGTTAAGTACATAATTCCATATGTGTTCATTCATAGTTTTGATGCTTTCAGTGAGAATCTACAATGTAAATAGTCATGAAAATAAAGAAACACATTGAATGAGAAGGTGTGTCCAAACTTTTGGCCTGTACTATAATTTCAATTTATCCATTACATAAGAGAGCAAATGACTTTGCTCGGATATTTGAAGGTGCTCCATGTGTCTCTTGTGTGCAAGTACAGCTAAGTGAGTGAGAAACAGAGATGTTTGACTATGTCCTTACTATGAATGAATGTTTCTTTGTAATCAGTGGCTGGTGTTAGACTGCAGTGCCTGGTTGCTGCTTGTTGCTTAGTTAAAACTCCTCCTCGCAGAACAGCAGTATTTACTGCCAAATGTTCAAAGAAGTGTCTTCACTCGCTCTCTATCTCTGTTTCACTGAGTGACAGACCCTTTGTCAGACGGGTGTGTGTGTGTGTGTGTGTGTGTGTGTGTGTGTGTGAGACAGAGGATAGGAGAAAGAGAGGTCACAGTACACTGCACACCTGTCACCTCTCTCTCTCTTTCTCTCTCTCTCTCTCTCTCTCTCTGCAGTTTGTTTCCTCCGTGGCTTCAAAGAAAACCTCCTTCTCCTCTCCTTTTTTCCGTTTCTCATTTTCCTCCTCTTTCGCTCCGCTTTTCACTTATCCTTCTTTCATCCTTGCATTCCCCTCACTTTCTCTCAGTATCCTTCCATGAATTCTTTCATTTCTCTTACTTCTCTTTTGTTTCTGCCCCTCTTCTGCCTCCTCTCTTTTCCCTCTCCTCTCCTTCCTTCCTCTTTCAATCCCTCCCTTTCCTCTCTTTTTGTTTTTTTTTCATCCTCTCCTGTTTTCCTTTCTCCTCTTTTTGGTTCTGCCTCTTTTCTGTCTCTGTCCTTTCCTTCTTCCTGTTCTTTCATCATCTTCTCCTTGCAGCTTTCTAATATATCTATGTCCTACTTTGACGTCCTTCATGCTCCCTCACTTCTTTTTTCTTCGTCTCCCTCCTATCTGTTTCCTCTTTTGGTCTTCTATCATCTTGTCGTGCTTTCGTTTCCATTCCCTCTCTCTCTCTCTCTCTCTCTCTCTCTCTCACACTCTCTCTCTCATGGTTTCCCTCCTCTGTCTCTTGCCCTCCACCATCACAGGCATCTACATGGAAGTTGATTTTCCAAATTCCAAGAAATAGGAAAGAGAAAGAGAAGAAACGAGTGTCAGCAAAAGATTTATAAGACAAAGAGAATCGGAGCCGGCGATTCTCTCTGCTGTTTGTGCTCCAGGGTCTTTTCTCTTCTCACTATAGCGCACTATTTCTATCACTGCCTGATACCCAACACACACACACACACACACACACACACACACACACACACTCTTCTCCCCAAGGAGTCTGTCAGATGATAAAGAGATGTTGTCAGGGACTGATTATCAGCCTCCATGCTAAAAACAAGTAAAAACATCAAACACACAAAGACCACACGGGGACTTGGCCTTATTCTTTTACCTAATTTCTCCTCCATTCATCTCTCTCTCCCACTCCTTATCTAAGTCTCTTCATTTTGTCTCTGTGTTGGTGTCAGAAGTAGCGCGCGCGTGTTTTTTTTCGCCTGCTGGGGAGCTATTTGATTTGTTCTGCCGTTTTAGAGCTCATATTGTTTCTGGTGTGTTGTTTTTATGATGACGGCTTTATTCATATCGCTGCCTGTGGCAGCTCGGGTCCCGAGCCCGAGTCACCGGGGAGGGAGATAGGGACGGGGATAGAGCAATAAAGCAAGAAAGAGCTGCATCGGCTCAATATATGGCAGGCAGTATGTGTGCAAATGTGTGTATATGTGTGTGTGTGGGTGTGCGTGCGTGTGTTTGTGTGTGTGGCTATGCTGACGTTGTTGGGAACTGAAATTATAACAAAAAGCTTTACCCAATTTTTTCTGCAGTCTCTCTGCCTGATCCCTGCACGCGCGCACAAACACACAAACACATCACACACGTGGCACTTGATGTTCATTAAACAATGAGAGACGAGTGTGTGATTTGTCATTGGTCATGGCTGTAGAACAGGGACGGCAGCAGGGAGAGGAGCATCGCTCCATTCATCACCGTGATGAAGTTAGACCGACGCATCATATATCAGTGCCCATTCCCCCCTTCAGTCATTGTTAGGTTGACCCAGAGACAGGTTGGTTGCAACCAGTGGGACAAATCATCATCCATCAATGAGTACATTTACATCCACACTACTATTTCTAATAATATTCGAATATGACCAATTTTTCCGAATTTGATTCAGGTCATGTAAACAGCATATTCTGTTTGGATATTTTTTTGGGCCTTTTTCTGAATTTAGCATTTTCTGATTAAGACTTGTGTGATCTGTCGGTATTATTCAGGTTTTGGAAGCATTCTTTGGACATGTATACAGCACATTCAGACCGTTACTGTACACAAACCAACAAGCCAACAGTTCGCAGGGCTCCGGTAGAGATGCACGGCCAAAAGAAAAGAAGGAGAAACCCAGCTACTTTTAAACTTTATCAAAGACCTGGATATCAACATGGTTTTTGGACACGAGCCGGCCTTTTCTAGAAGCTGGTTTCAAAGTCCTCCACTGCTGGAACATTTTGAAAAATCCTTTTTTCCACGGCTGCATATGAACGGGAAAATTAGTGGAATATTCACTTTCATTAGCCATGTCAACAACTTAGTCGGGATATTTTCTTTTTAGAATAAGGGCAAAAACAAGAATATTACGTGCATGTAAACATAGTCATTGAGTTAAAAAAAAAAGTCTGACTGCACTGTACTACTGTTACTATGGTACATATTGTATCCTTTTGCTAACAATTTAAACCACACATTAACTGTGCAAGCTATGCGTCCCTTTTTTCATACTTGCGTCGGGTTTAATATCATGTGTTTTATTGTGTTTGAACTGTCAGCGATTGCAGCCATTTTGGCACCAGTTTAGTGTCTTTGGGAGATATCATTGCTGTCAGAAATGTATATTCACTTCTGATGATTAGGAGGCTGATGTGAGCAGTTTTATTTTTTTCTACTCAGCTGCAGCAGTTAATATGTGTATGATATGACAAGCCAATATATCATCCTGCTAACACACCTTGGCCTGTTTGTCTGTCTTCTAACAACTGAGCAAGCCACGCAAATGAACAGTGTTCTGAGCCTATGACCGGAGCTGCTACGTCATGCTCGTTGGTGGATGGCTGCATATGACACCTACCACGACTTTTGTTAATACACCGCTGCAGCTGCAATCACACTACGTTGTACAAAGTGCCATTTTCAAAAGAGGAAAGGAAGGAAGCAAGGACAGAAGTGAGGACTCAAGAGGATGCTACTGACAAAATGTGAAGTCCATTTCTTCACCATGTGTCCTATGATTTTACAGCAATCAGTCCAGGATTGTTGGCAGGTCCATCATACGTGAATGTGAATGTGTGTGTTTGTGTATGTGTGTGTGTGTGTGTGTGTGTGTGTGTATGTGTGTGTCTTCTTTACGTCCTGGGTTCTAGCCCCAGCTGAGCGAGGCCAACAGAAGCAGGAGCAGTAGTACGGCGTCAGGAGGGCCGGCGGTGACGGATGCAGCCCCGGCTGTCCCCGGGGAGCCCAGGTTGGAGACGGTGGCCCTCTCCGAGTAAAGCGGGATGACGTCAAACTGGTCCCCCTCATCCCCCTCCTCCTCTGTCTGGGTCAGTTCCTCCTCTTCCTCACTCTCCACCAGCTGACAGGGAGAAGACGCTGTTAGTAAAAATATTTCTCAATATATACCTTTTCACAGTTAACAATGTCCCGATGTCACTTTTTTGGACCCCAAAACCAATCTGATTTAAAAAAAATGTAATATCTGCCGAAACCAAGTCCCATTCCGATACTTGTATTTGATGATACAAGTATTAGATAATAGCACATTGTTTTTCAATTTAACAAAGTAACAAAAGATGTCTTCAGCTTAATACATTGCACTTAGTGCAGTGGTTAGATATGCCAATGTCGGCTCTGATCCGACACTTTCCGATCCGATCAGGACATCTCTAGATACAAGCGTCTAACAACGGTACGGAAGTGTTGACCCAAACTCTCAGATGGTAAATAGTGAAAAATAAGATTGAATTCTTTGGGCAGATATTTGTGCCAGACACTTAAATCAAATTTGGTAATTTAAAATTTGTATTACATAATTTTGAAAATTGAACTTGCATGAGAAATGTTTCATGCTAATAAAAAAGTAAACAATTCTTTTGTATTTTAGAATTTGAAATTAGGTTTTGAGACTGAATTTGACCAAACAGAATTTGGATTAACTAATCTGAATTTAAAATGCACTTTTATTAAAAATGAAAAGGAGAAACCAATCGAATGAAATGTAGGTGGTGTAAATGAATGTCTCGGAGACACTGTGAGCAGAGATTCAACCGATTCATCCTAAATTCTTAACACTAATACTTTATACTATTTAAAGTGATTCACTGTGGATGGTCTGAAACCATTCTTTATGGCGAGTCAAAGTATTGTTGGGGACCCTAAGCAAAGTTGATACGACCCCCAACATACCCTTAACTCAACATTGAAACCACTGACAGGAAGAGAAATAAAGTATCATGCTAAAAGGAGCAATAAGTACGATATGTTCATGCAATTTGTTTTTTGTTTTTAGTTAGTCATTTGTAATTTGGATGGGAAGTATATTATCATTATGAAAGATTAGTTCATAATGAATTAAAACAAAGGACTTTTGACAAAGGTTTGCTCTTACGGATGGTGGCCCACGAGCTAATCGGTCTAGCACCTAGTTTGCTCGAGGGTCCTTCAACCTGGGAAGGTGCTGGGTCTGAGCCAACACATTCCCCCTCCCATGGCGTCAAAAAGCGACACCTGGTCAGGTGCCTTGGACGTTTGTTATTGACGCCAAAAGACTTTTTTAGCGTCATATTTAGACGCGCACAGTCAGGACTCTTGGTGTCACTTTTTGAAGATAGTGGGTGGGGTTACAAAATGTACGTTTCAGTGACACGCGGGACTAGCCTGGATGACAGCCGAATTTAGTTCGGTTAGAAGTTCGGTCTGAACTTGATCCGCTGTGGAGCAACTATGCTCGAGCCAGAGCTGTTCTGAGCAATGAAATTGTCAGGGCGGGCTTTATACGATGAAGGACAGATGGTCAACAGTAACATAATCAACCACGTCACCTCGCTTGGGTTGAATATGTTTACGACAAAGATGGCTGCCATCGCGTCTGTTATAGAAGATATCAACAGCGCATTCATTTTAAAAGAGGAACAGAGACCCGCAATCATGTATGTATACACATTGCCACACTGCCTGCACGACACGGAAAATGCCGCCTCTGCCTTTGCTCTATCTAAGCCTGCCTTTGACTTACAGCTTCTGTGACGTCTGTCTCCATTGCTCTGATTGGTTGTAGGTCCATCCAATTGAGTGTAGAGGCATTTTCTACCCTGGTTCAGTTGAAACACGCCCCCATAATCATAATAAGCCCAATGGAGCAGTATCAGACTCATATTCTGACTAGAATCTGAGTATGACGACGTCAGGCTTACGTGGGACAAGAACAGGACATGAATCCCGGTCTCCTGGCTGAAAGTCCTGTGTTGTTTGACCCATCCATCCCCCCAACCTGCCTCCTTACGGTCTTTCATACTACTCTCTACCGTTGTCTCTCTTAATACTGCGTCATCTTACTGCGCCACTGTCGAGCTGCTGCTCTGCCCGGTGCGTTCCATACAGACGCCGAAGGGGGACAGGTTGTCTGCGCAAGGCACGGTAGAGTTAAGTTTCCCTTCAGCTGCGATAGCATTAGCAGGGCCGAATGTAACCAGGGATTCCTAGCGCTTAACCCAATAAAGGATGGATATTCTTTGTTCCAGTTTGGCGATTTTCTGGCTGAGACTGAGACCACTTCGCTGTTGTTTTCCAGTGAAATGGTGGATATACCCACAGATGTCATGTGTTTTATCACATGTAAGTGCGTGATCATGTATTTTCCTAAAAGTACGCACGTTAAAATGTTTTGTTTTGTTTTGCTATTAAACATGATGTCAAAGGTATCATGTGTGTCCATGTGTGAGTCCATTTGAAGTCGTCATTTAAAACTTCAAAGCTGTTGATGAATATGATTCACTGCAGTGTTATGGCTGATGAATGTTGAGGACGCCCAGATGTTCAGATTCAATGATATGCACCAACATCTGGAGGAGCCCAAGGCCCGTGCTGGGTTATTGTGTGCAGATTGTTCTTCTATTGATAACAATACGGCACTCTTGTCATTTGGTTGAAATACTGGCTCCCATACCTGCTCGTTTCACGTTTGTGACTGACATTTTTTGACTTATTTTGAACTTTTCATCATCTAGTCTGACAGTTGCAGTCGCTGTAAACACGGCTGTTGTCTTGCTCTCCTTCAGGGCACACAAACCCATTATGGGTTGGCTCTTCTCACTTTTGTAAAGTGATGTGAAAATCACTTTGTTCATTAGCAGTGAAACCCATTCTAACATGAATGGTGTGCAGTGTTTGACAATCATTTAAAATGGGATGTTAAAATTAAGAGCACCTTCTTTCAAAAGCTTAAACTTTTCTGCACTTATTCTGAGTGACTATCCTGTGCTGAGAGTCGTGTGCCCTTTCCTTTGATCTGCTACTTTTAGAACACATTGGTGAGGGGCAAAACAAGCCTGAAGCACATTGTTAATATTTCTTTGAAGATAATTGGAATGAAGAAGACAGACTTGGGGTATTTTAAGGAACAGCACTTGTCCAGGGAACTTAAACATATACTTATTATATACAGTGTTGTTACAGTACGTTGAATATTGGTAATGTGTTGGGAGTTGTCATGTTCAGTTGCTCTAATAAGAATACATAGACTATCTATCTATCTATCTATCTATCTATATATGGAAACATGCATGTTAATGCACACAGAACACTGCAATGTAAATGTTACTGGATCAGACATCGTCTTCACATCTCAAATAATTAACTTAACCAAAAAGGCCATTGTTGCTCTAAATGATGTGTTCTCTCACTGACTGGAAGGCACACTGACAGTAAAACGAAAACCAATGTCTGCAATTGGGAAAATGCACAAACTGGTATTCACAATCACAATAAAATCCCACCGCGCTACATGTTTGACTGCATTCCTTGTTAAAATGGAACATGGGAATCTAAGAGCAGTCATCTGTATTTCCTGAACGTGACTTTTGTTTTGCGGCCTGGGCGGTACTCAGCATTGTGAAGTGAAAAACTTTCAAATTCTGGGAAATTGACTCGAGATAAACAAGGCGAAGCTCCTCGGAGAGACAAGATAACAGCTGAGAAGATGTGTGTGTGTGGGGGGGGGGAGTGGGAGGTTCGAGGATTTCAAGACTGAATGAAACAAGAACAGAAAGAAAGGAATGAATGAATGAGTCAAATAAAAAAAAGGCAGGATGGAGAAACTAAGGAAAAGACGGAGGAAGGGAAGTGGGGTATTTGGGGATGGAAGAGAAAGAGGGAGGGAGACATACGGGCATGAATAAATTCCTACTAATGAAGCCTGACTGATGCACTGCTTCCAACCAACACCTCATCTAATCCGCTCACTGGAAGAGAGACACAGATGGACACAGAGAGAGAGAGAGAGAGAGAGAGAGAGAGAGAGAGAGAGAGCGGAGGGAGCAGGGCAACTGAGGAGGAGAGAGAGTTGGAATCCCCTCTTGTCTGGCGGCCCAGATTATCTCTGGCAGCGAGGCATGCTGGGAGCCAGGGAGCCACAGCCACGGCAGATTGTGGTCTGGCCAGGGTTACAGTAGCCAGGACGGCGATTGGATTGGACCACACTTAATGGTCAGTGTTGGACAAGGGCAGCCAGGAGCTGTGCAGCTCTCAGAACATATGTGTTGACGGCAGATTTCAGCATGTCTGCGTGTCTGCTGTCTGCACATTACGGAGCTGGCAGACTCCGACACGGTCCAACAGGACGGAAATCAGAGCACTGCTGGGCCAGGACTGGTCTGCGTGCCACAGGCTGTGTGGAGTCTGGTCAGGACTGTTGGAACATTTGTTTGGTTGAAGGTCTGACCCTGATCTCCTCGCCACTCCCCTGCTAGGAACCAAATAGCAGGAACATGTCTGTAGATTATGAATTAAAGGATCACTTTTGATCGTTTAAGAGAGAGGCTGCTTTCTGTGTCTATGCCCCAATGATAGGGAACAACCTGCCAGTGGAACTGAGAGAGGCTTCCACACTGAACACTTTTAAAAACGCTTAAGGCTAAGAACCCTGCTTCTTACAAAAGTCTATGAATAACTGAGTTTGTCGCTGATCAATGTTAATCCTTGGTTTGTGTGTGTGTGTGTGTGCGTGTTCTATACATGTTTTGTATACAGTATATTTTACCTTATGTCGCTTTTGTACGAAGCACATTGTGTTACATTAACTTGTATGTGCTATAGAAATAACATTTTATTGATTGATTGATTGATTGATTGATTGATTGAGACTGCAACATTTTCAAATCTAAGCTGGCTCCATCTGAAAATGATGTGTAGAAAAACAACGTCTAGAGGTTTTCAGACTGTGAAGCTGTGCATGCAAATTAATTCCCCCCTCTGTACTCTACTCAACAATGGTACAATTTCCCCCCGACTATAGTGGCACACTGCCATATCTATCTCCACATCATTGCGGAGGGAGGTCTGGCTACTCCACAGATACATTCTGGGATAGGAGAAAAAAAAATGCATAGCAATTCTTGAAACCAATCAATTATATATTTTATATATCGTAGCTTTTTGAACTTGTTTTTTGTGTGTTTTAAAGGTCCCATGACATGATGCTCTTTGGATGCTTTTATATTGACCTTAGTGGTCCCCTAATACTGTATCTGAAGTCTCTTTCCCGAAAATCAGCTTTAGTGCAGAACTACAGCCACTAGAGCCAGTCCCACAATGAGCTTTCCTTAGTATGTGCCATTTCTGTGTCTGTAGCTATTGAGGAGGAGAGAGGGAAGGGCAAGGTGGAGGGTGGAGGTGTGGTCTTGACCAACTGCCACTTTTCTCGTTTGAAAACCATGATGTCTCTCTCTCATGGGTTGGCCAAATTCTCTGGGCGGGCAAAGCAGAGAAAGGGGAGGTAACCTTGCTTGTTATGACCTCATAACAAGCAGATTCCAAAACGGCTCATCTGAGCTTTCCTTTTCTCAAAGGCAGAGCAGGATACCCAGGGCTCGGTTTACACCTATCACCATTTCTAGCCACTGGGGGACCATAGACAGGCTGGGGGAACTCATATTAATGTTAAAAAACCTCATAAAGTGAAATTTTCATGCCATGGGACCTTTAATATTGTAACAGGTACTGTGTACCTTAGGTATTTTACAGTGCTGTTTATATTGTAGTTATAATTTCGCCATAGACTTGTTAATGTTTCTTCATGTTTGTATTTTATTGCTTCTTTTACATCTTGGCCAGGGGACTACAGATGAAAAATAGCCTTTTGGCTAATTCTGGCATTTTTAACCATGCTTGTTCATGTGTTTTATGAAATTGCACTGTCCCCTTCTAAATAAACCAATAAATCAAACCAATAAATCACAACCGTCTTGGGCGGCGCTAAGCTCCAGACGCAACGACGGTGTCTCTGCAAAATAGTCTCAGGAAGGAACTTGTTGTGGTGGAACATTTGCTACCCGCAAAAGAAAACTTGTCATACAATATTAAATGAAGTTAACTGTTGACACAGTACAGCAAGGTGAGCTATTTGAATTTAAGCTTTTTATTTTGTCTCAGTTTTTAGTATCTGACATGTACACAACGGCTAAGATCTATAGACGTGGAGCTGTTGGCAGTGGTTTTCCATTCACATTGCACTTGTTACAATTGTATTGTTCATACGGTTTTGGGCTAAGGTATTGGAGCTAGCATCACTGTTGTCATAGTAACGGTAAACGGTCAGTAAGCAGACTTAATGAATGAAATGATGTGCAGGATAAATAAATGAAAACGAGCGAATGAGGCAGGCCTACAATGCTGCAGAACAAACAGCTGTGGCCGCTGGGTCCTCGATCGTGTCAGCACTGTTGTTTTCAGTAAAAGCCCAGGTATGCTACTGTGACATGACGTCAAGGACCTACTATGCTACTCACAACTGTTTGAACAGAGAATTCTGTGAAATGAACACTTACACTTACATAATTGCAAAAGGGCTCTCCAATGTTTTCTCAGTGTTGTCTCGGTGTTGACGGAAACAGTTTGGGATGTATGAAATGTTGTGTCGTTACTGACATTTAAGCGCTATGAAACTGGAATCCTCAGTCTTGTACCAGGTCTCCACGGGTGATTTGGGCCCCGATTGTAACACGTAAAATGTGTTTCAAGTAAATATCAGCGCGGCTCCAGTTTTCATTTGAACTGTGTGTTTGGATGACCAGTTGGGTCTTCTCTCAGCTGTTGTTGAAAGATTGTGAACATGGCAAATCATTGTTATATTTCTATATATCAGGCATTGCCCAGGTTACAGCTGTTTTTAATTGTGAATAACTTAAACTGGATGCACAAGGCTCCCATCATTTGGACCTGAAAACACTGCTCCTGTTGGATGGAACCCACTGGAGAATCTTTCGAAGGCTTGCCAAAGTGCTCTGATAACTCCTGCTCCTCTGCTGACTCACTATTGTGTTCTTCTAGGATGTCAATGACAGCCTGATTAATCAACACTATTACTCAACTCATCACTGAAAATAAATACATTTCACTCTTTCAAACTTGCAACTTCCCTCATAACATTTCCCAAGTTTTTCTACACAGCTTTTATAATTCTATTTTCTTTTATATTAAAAAAAAACTCCCCTATGAATAAATAAATCCATTTTAAAACCTGTGAGGTCACCCCAATGTAAAGTCTCTGGCGTGCTGCAGATGCCCAAGTAAAGATTATAAATATAAATGAATACTACATATATATTAATCAAAATATCAAAAGGTATAATAGTGGGACAGAGGACACGTGGTAGATTATTGGTATCACACAGAATCGACACATTTTAAAATTTGAAAGAAGTGGCGGACAAAGAATATCTGTAAAACTCACATTGTGTTGTCACAAACCAAAAGTGAACAGTAACGGTAAAATAATGAAACAGACAAAAAGTGCCGGCGATGGAGATAAAACCAACACGAGAAATAAACAGCACACTGTGTGACAGTGACAAGATGAGCCCGAAGCAAAGATAATAGAAAAGGCCGGGGGGATAAAAGTCTGAAATGTAATTTAAAGTGCGGAGGCGATGAGCGTGTACTCACGATGTTGTTGTGTTCAGGCAGGTGGTTGTTGCTCAGCAGCTCATCCTCCTGAACCAGCGGGGAGGGCCTGGGAGCTGGGGGGGGGGTGATGTCTGCCGGCAGGGAGCCGGGGCTCCCCATCCAGCTGATAGAGTTACCTGCACAGAGGAGACACAGCCCCATCAGTGCCTCTGTGGGTGTGTGTTTGTGTGTGTGTGTGTGCGTGTGTACGTGCATCTAGTGGGCGTGAACCTACATATCTATTTGGCAGCTTTATTGTTCGAGCTGTCGGCAGCTTGATAAACGACCGAGCTTTATGGGAAGTGCATCGACGCATCGATCCACGCTTTAGTGTTTGGACATACAGACTCAGTGTGTATCGACAGCCGTATTGACAGCTGCTGTGATTGAGTGACAGCTGGAGGGCTCTCCCTGGAGCTGCAGATACACACCGTCAGGCTGGTGTGAATGCTGAGGCTGAAGCATGTAGCTGACATACGTATAAGGAGGCAGAGTTGGGTTCATGCTGGGAACAGCGCTGCAGGAAGCAGCCACCCAGACACATCCAGCAGACGTTCTGTCCGACACATATCTTCATTTCTTCCCTTTGAGCTGTTCCTCAGAGAATCTTTGATGGTGACCCGTTCATTCTGTTTTCAGAATTCTGGTCCTCAGATATGTACATTGTTTAAAACAGGATTTACAAAACCAACGTGGATAGCAGTGTTGGTGGGTTGTGTTTTAAGAGCAGATGGTACAGGCAAAAACATCATTCTTCAATTTTAAGGTTTTGGGCTCTTTATCTTCCATAACTTCTTTCAGACTGGTGGAAAGAATACATTTATTTTATCAAATGTTGTCTATTTATGTAGATTTTCTCCTAAATTCACCAATAGTTAGCATTAGACAATGCCTCATTTGCATAACATAAACATACAATTTAAGGAAACTTGTTATACAAAACATTATAAATGTTAGCTGGGGGAATTTCATGCTGATATCCGTTATTTGAAATATTTTCCCCAGCTGAAGCTTTTAACACACAGGGCTTTGTTCAGATATCACTCACAGCCTGATTTATATAACATTTATTCACAAAAACATGCAGAAAATAGATTTTTATTTTATGGCTGTTGACAGTATTTTCTGATTTATGGAGTGATACGAACAGCTATCCAACATTCCCTCATGTTTGGTGGATGGCTTCTCTCTATCAAAATGCAGTGTCTCCCCTTAAATGTGATCTAAATTCCAAATAATCCCCAAAGTGCTCTGAGGTACTGTAAAAAAGCATCTGACAGGGCATCATGGGAAAGTAACATGAAATTTCCCCTTGGATCGAGGTGGCACCTTAATCATGGTTGCAGCCGTGGTCCTGCTCTGCACCTTGCTAACGCCCACTGTTTCGTCATACCAAATGCTATAATTATTATGAATCATATTTCTCTATATCTGTTTCAGTGTCTCTGTGTCCCAACCGGGAGCGACAGACACCGCCCACCAAGAGCCTGGTTCTATCCGAGGTTTCTGTCTGTTTAAAGGGAGCTTTTCCTCGCCACTGTCGCACCAAATGCTTGCTCTTGGGGGGGGGGGGATTGTTGTGTCTCTGTAAATTATAGAGCGTGGTCTAGACCTACTCTATATGTAAAGTGTACTGAGATAGCTCTTGTTATGATTTGATACCATAAATAAAATTGAATTGAATTGAAACCATAAACAGTTTTATAGTTATCGAAAAATAATTTACTTTAATTAGAAAAACTGATTGCATTAAATTAACTTAAGCTAATTCCTTAGGACACGTCTTTAATTAAATAAATAACAAATGTTCTCATATTTTTTATTCCAAGAGTGACATAGAAGATTGATTCAAGTCTCATGTCAGTACAGTGCTGGAGACACGATGCGGTTAGCTTAGCTTAGCATTAAGACTGGAAACAGCTACCACAGCTACCATCAGCTCTAAATCTCTCTGATTACCATGGTGTTTCTCTTTTATTTAATATTTACATTAGTCTATATCCACGAAGTTACACTTCCGGGATTGCTCCGGTGCCGCCAAAAATTCCGCCGGATGCCCTTCATTTCGGCCGGATGTCCGTCACCTTCCTCTTCCTTTGTGTTGGCTAAGCTAGGCTATCCACGTATCAACTCGCTCCTTTTTTACATCGACCAAGAGAATGAACATGTGCCAGTCGTATCCGTTATTTCTCACCACATTTGTTGCTTAAGACTCAAACACTTGCACTTTCTAATCCCATTTACTTTGTAGTTCTGCTTCTATGATTAGATTCATGTCCAAAGGTTCACCTCCTCAGTGCAGTGTGGCTATTTATGTCTGATTTCCGCCAGACATGTTAATAACTTCACAATAAAAACAGCAACGATAGAAATGAGCGAGGGCCCTTATTGAGTCCCTGCTCTTCCCAGTCTATGTGAATCAGTGTACACAAGTATCCATCCACAGTGCAGTGCACATATAGAAGAGTCCCGGTGGCATTTAAATTAGATTTTAGTCAGCCATCAGTTCTCCTCTCTTGAAATACTTCCTGGCCCAGGGTCGTTGATACATGATTATGTGGTCATTTGATTTAATGCAGATTTAATGTGCTATAGTAATGCATACTCCAAAACAAATGTGCAATCAATCCAATTACCACAATCAAACTGACACACTATGAACCAAGGGCTTAGGTGGCCCCTCGCCTACACTACCCTAACGCCAGTATCCTCCCTTCACTGCACATTTAAGACAAATATAAGTAGCCAATTTTTTTTGCCCTCGTTGCTTTGTAGTCAACTTTTGTGATCCAGGCTTAGGTCACTGATGTGAAAGCCCCCTTACTGCTTTACATTCCATTACATTTTTGATATATTTTGAATGTTGTGGTATCTGAGGGCTTATAAGTTTAAAGTCGGTTATAAAGCTCAAATGTGCTGAGTCATCATGAGCACTGTGGTCGGGAAGTAGGTTTAATGATTTACCTCTCAGTGGCGTGATTGTTTTGGGGGGGATCTTCTGTGTGGTGCGCTGTGATTGGTGGCTGAGTGGGTTCAATTACTTTATGTGTAGTGTTGGAGCCCCTCAAATGGACTGTGACCTTTACTTTGCCAACTCACATCTTTTTATGTTATCATGTCATCTAAACATATCCCTTATAACCCTGTTCTCGATGCAGCAAGAGAGAGTGTGTCCATCGGCTGTGTGCTCTCCGGGCTCTGCAGGGCTTGTAATTGGTGCTGAAAACTCTTCAGACACATCATCACATCATCGTTACTCAAAGATACCACAATGTCATCTGTGTTTTCCTTGTCATAGGATAAATAAAGGTATTCCCACCATAAATTGGTGCATAAACGTGTATCGGAATGCAGGAAATGAAGTCTTTGGCGCTCAAAATAACGCTGGGGGGAGGACACCCACAACCAACACTAGGGCTGGGGCGATATGGAGAAAATAAAATATCACGATATTTTTGGACGAAATACCTCGATATCGATACCACAACGATATTGTAGTGTTGACTATTGGTGCTTTCACAAAATATTTACACAATGAGATTTTTGATAAATAATCATCAGTAATGTGGAAATACTGACTAAGTGGGTAAAGGCAAATAATAGAACAGTTACAACAATCGGTGTAAGTTCAGAAAATGACATCACTTTACGGTAATGCAGCCTTTAAAACCAGTAGAAGACACCACTAATGCCATATTACGATATTACGATATCCAAAATCTAAGACGATATCTATATATATATATATATATATATATATATATATATATATATATATATATTGTATTGTAGTGTACAGTAAACACACTACAATACATTAGACTTCACCACTATAACGGAGGTGTAGCAGATGTGTAGCGGAGGTGTAGCAAAGATGTAGCCGTGTGCACTCACGCAGGCAGCTGTTGTGGGTGAACATGCGCTGCAGTCTCAGACAGTCCTGCCACTGGTTGCCGCTGCCTTCGCAGTTACACCACAGCGCCACCTCTGCAGAGCCGTTGCTGATGTAGTTGGGTGTCATGATGGTACCTGCAGGTCAGAGGGTCAGAGAGGGCGCACGTTAGCTTTGGACAAGTCAGAGGACCTACGCGCTTTACTTTACATGTTAATGCTTATCACAGTATTCCAGCGATGTTAACACCATCTCCGGGAACACGTTTGGCCAAAAAGCCCCGGAGGCCTCTCCTGGCTACTACTTTGCTTTTTTACTTTGAGCAATTTGGGAGGAAATCAGCTCGCTTTATGGCACGACACAGACTGAGGATTGAAACAAAGCAGAAACACAGCCTGTAGAAAAACACGATGCAGACTCTGACTTTTCCTCGGGGAGCTGAAGGGACATTTTGGTGTTTTTCTGCTCAGTGCCAACCTGGCAACTTTTTAGAAGCAGAACGCCCAAATGTGGACAATACGTTAAAGCCTGGATGAAGCTGAGGTTGCAAACACCACGGCTGAGTGTGACACACTCCCAAAACACCCCACTTTTACGTCTTAAAGAAACAATTTCACATTTTGGCAAATACTATTCTTTCAAAGTGGGGAGACGAGTGAATTCCTCTCATGTGTGAGCATACACACTGGCAGCAGAGGGAACAAGCAGCTTGGCTCCGTCTTAAGTTCAAAAATACACCGGCCAACATAAAGCTCACATACTAACACGTTTGATCTCATTAGTTTGGTCTGTACACAAACAGAGATGACATAAACCCACCTGTAGGGCGCCAAATAAAAATCAATCCTACCAGTAGTTTTTTCCTTCAGGAAAACAATTCACTGCATTCACAATTCATTCATTTGATTACCTCTGGCAGTTAACCTTATGTAAATATGTATTGTGCACGTTGTTCCTTTAAGAAAATGATCCTGATAGAGAAGTCATCCATCATTGTCAGCGCGAGCAGAAAGCCACTCGGTGCCTCTCTGTCCACATCTCTTTTTAGCTGCCATGCGTCTATCTTGCGTCTATCTCGCTGCTGCTGCTGCTTCTTCTCCCCCTCTTCTGCTCTGCGTGATCACCTCGCTCACACTCTTTCTGCCTCTCCACCCATCACTCCCCTGTTCCGGCCATCTATCCTTCCACCCATCCACCCCACTCCATTCTGTACACAGCCTCTTATTTGGAGATTTGTGCTTTATTAGCTCTGTTTGAGAGAGAGTCTTAGGACATTAATATACTGTACATTCAACCTTTCTTTTTGCTGTTGGGTTCATGCAACTGTCCCTCATGACGCACATTTTATCACATCTTTTCTCTTCATTTGAGTACATCTCTTTATCAACATGGCCATGTCGTGTCTTACAGCGAAAAGTATTGATGTGTATTAAATGTCCCATGGCATGAACATTTCACTTTATGAGGTTTTTTAACATTAATATGAGTTCCCCCAGCCTGCCTATGGTCCCCCAGTGGCTAGAAATGGTGATAGGTGTAAACCGAGCCCTGGGTATCCTGCTCTGCCTTTGAGAAAATGAAAGCTCAGATGGACCGATCTTACTTCCCCTTTCTCTGCTTTGCCCGCCCAGAGAATTTGGCCCACCCATGATAGAGAGACATCAAGGCTTTCAAACGAGCAAAGTGGCAGTTGGTCAAGGCCACACCCCCACCCTCCACCTTGCCCCCACCCCCTCTCCTCCTCAATAGCTACAGACACAGAAATGGCACATACTAAGGAAAGCTCATTGTGGGACTGGCTCTAGTGGCTGTAATTCTGCACCAAGGCTGAATTTCGGGAACGTGACTTCAGATACGGTATTAGGGGACCACTAAGGTCTATATAAAAGCATCCAAAGAGCACCATGTCATGGGACTTTTAATAGACATAAAAGAATTGGGAAAAATCTAGCTTGAATAAGCCTGCCAGTCCAAATACACTAAATACAAAATGTACAACCTCCATGTAATGATCTGGCCCTGGTTTAACTCGTTAACTCGTTTGCTAACATGACTTAGCTTAGTAGCTAAGTAGCATAAGAGCTAGACTTAGCGACGATAGACTGACTAGTCCAGCCTATCGTTGACTGGTGGACAACAACATGAAGAAATGGATTGAAATAAACAGAAAGGACTTAGAACTTGAGCTTTGTTGGTGGTTTACTCCGTTATAAATTATTATCGGTTCTTGATACTATGCCCTCAGTGGCGCACACCAGCAGTAGCCTGGTCTACAGTAAATCATGCTTTAATTTCTGGTTGAATGTGACAGTAACCGTGGGGTTAGATTGGCGCACGACCACCAGTTGTGATCATTATTCTGTCCTTTAAAATCAATGTTTTCATGCTGCCATCTTGACTTTTCGATTGGTTACTTATAGGTAGATAAAACATGTCATGGTGCCCAGTTTTCAGACGGTGATCAGAAATCCAAATCACTGCCTAATTATAATCCATAGTTTAACCCTCCTGTTGTCCTCTGGTTATTTGACCCATTTTCAAAACGTTTCTATGTCAGAAATGTGGGTTTCTTTCAACCAAATTGTCGAAGAAAGTAACGTGGATGCTTCCATTCAACACTCTGCACAAGTAAAATAAATGATCTGTTCTAGTTTCATTGAATTTTGTTGTTTTATTCAATTTTATAGCATTTGAAAAAAGCTTTAAAAATGTCTGAAAAAGCTTCCTAAACGCAGGAATAAATTCGACAAAAACATTTTAAAAAATGACAAAACGTCGGGAAAAGCAACAAGTGTTGCAAAAAAGGTTGCAAAAAAACTTTAGATTAAAAAAATGTTGACCGAGAAAAACTAAGTTGCATGGTCGAAGACAACACAAGGGTCAAATGCCCAAGGCCTTTTTAGGGGTCTGGATTACAAGTTCTAAACATTCTACAGACAAACTGGATAACACGCCAAAACTCTGGTGGAGGTAAAATGCAGTCTTCTATTTCATGTCATGCTCATCATTCCTCCTTTCCCAACTCCACCCCCCCCATCCCGTACCGATGAGTCCGGCGTAGGCTCGGAGGCACAGGCCTGCTGAGTCTTTCAGGCAGCCGCTGGCCGTCGCAGTAGACGGCTGGCAGTTATTGAGGAAATCAGCCAGTCTGGACCTGGCAACGACACAGACAACAACATCAAACACAAGAAGTGGGCAGGACATCTGGGTGTGTGTGTTTTGGGTGTGTCTGCATGTGTGTGTGTGTGTGTGTGTGTGTGTGTGTGTGTGTGTGTGTGTGTGTGTAAAGGTGGGCTTCAGTCCAACACCAATGTTGTTTAAAGAAGTACTGGCCCGTTTTAGTGCTTGTACATATTGCCTTTTGGCTGTCCTTTCATCATTACTTTCCGCTTGATACTTTTGCTTTAGATCCACTGCTCCTTCAGCTTCTGTCCACGTATATAAGACTGGGGGACGTATATGCATTCACAAGGGCAAATACCAGCTTGCCATATTGTGCCAATTTGTTACATCCTTCAATTTGTTTCAAGTGTCACTGTTTTCACAACTTCATTTCATGAGCAATCATCATCATAAAAATCCCATCATACAAGCATGAGTGAAATTTAGGTGAAGTCTATTCATTGCATGCAATATGAATCCATAAATCGATTCACAGAAGAAAAATAAATTGAGAGTAAAACGAGAATGTAAACTGCTCCACAAATGGGGTTAGAAAATAATTAATATTATGATTTTATTGTTTTATAACAATGTTGACTGTAACATGCCATTCTAAACAATTTGTTCTTGTACATCAGGTCTGAAACATTAGCTTTACCCCTGAAGTAGCTCTCCATTAACCATATGTGTCCTCAGGTATCCAGCACTGCCTATTCCGCAGACACTGCTGTGACCAGAGATGAACTGCAGTTACAGTTTAGTCATGCAGACCTGATCCAAAAACTCTGTTAACATGTATCTGTGGTCAAAGGCATTCAGTGGCTGGATGATGTTAACCAGTCCGACCCCAAAAAATATAGTATATCAACTACGTGATCTTACTTCTACTAAAGCTATGAGGCAGCACTGTGGGCGATCAATTAGCCCCCCGGCAAGAAGCTACCAAAACCTCATTGCCACAACAACAGTTTCTTCACCTCTGCAGTCAGCCTTACCAACAAGGCCCCAGACCCCCACTGACAATGACTCTTAACCCCCCCCCCACACACACACACCTATCCCTAGTCACTACACTTGCACTAACCTTCATCCTGGACTTTACATCTGCACATTGCACTTTATATTCCTTACAAATGTTGCACTCAACCCATTCAGCCTCTTTTTTCTTATGCAACAGTTATTTGGTATGTATATATTTGTTTTTCTGTGTTGATTGTTTATTTTATATTCATGTTTAATATGTATGTTTGTCTGTTCATGTATGCAGAAATATACACACATACCGTGCAATGTTACATACCTTTGTTGTCAACTGTAAGATAACTAATCAAACCGCCCCGTGTCATTTAAAGCCTACTCGGTTTTATTATGTAAAGTTGTTATGAGTTGTGTGGCTGCGTGTCTAACCTGCACAGGTCGTCCCGGCGGCAGAAGCTCTGCTGGTGGAGGCAGTTGGGTTGCAGCCCCTCCATCTCCTGGTAGGAGCAGGACGGGACGATGGTTTTCCTCCTCCTCTCACCACACAGGGTGTTGGTGCAGGGGCAGAACAGGACTCCCAGGCTGTACTCCTCAGGCACCCGCTCCAGGAAGCGCCGCAGGGCCCGGTGGCACTTGTGCTGGTTGCACCGGTTGGTCCCGGGAGCCCGTTTGGTGCAGGCCAGCACGTACTCTGATCGCAGAGAGCCACACTTCTCGTACAGGCCGCAGTCCTGTGCCGCCTTCAGACACTGGTTCTCACCATCCAGCTGCATGTAAGATGAGGCTGAGAGGGTGGTAAGGGGGAGTCCAGTTAGCCAAACACAAAACACCTGTGTGTGCAGAGAGCTGTGAAGGGGGAAATGGAGGTGCCGAGCCTCGTCCAATAGTTGCTCCAAAAGAACATCTTAAAGTACAAGGTATACTCAGCGTTTGTGTGTGAGCTGTTTCAATTTAGTTTTTCTTAAAAACTGTAGCCTCTTACTTTACTGATGATCATCATTGCTTCTTCCATAGCCGTCCCATACAATACACTGGACCCGAAGAAGATTAGAGGGAAGTAACTCACAGAATGGTATTCTAACACCATAATAGGGTGCTTTACAGTAGGTATAAATTCACCTTTTGCAGACTGGGTAACAGAAGCAATCCCAGAAGAAGAGCCTCTTAAGTAACAGCTCGATTTATCACTTTGGTACTATTATCGCAAGCAGGTGGTAAAACCTCACAACTCTCAAAGCAGATCATCAAGATGGTTCGTTTTTTCAAACTTGTAATGTAATGTTCACATGTTCCATTGACCAAGTGCATCACACAGAATAACACATTGACTTTTTCACCACACCTATCCAGTGTGTCATCAAAGACAAAACCTTTCATGTGAAGTAACTCTCTTTCACTATGTAATGCTCACAATACTTTTGATACGCTTCTCTTCTGATTTGCATTAAGACATTTCACCAACATTTAATCCAGCTGCTCTAACAGTAATAGTTAATCACTGAAGCGTTTGTTAAACCTATAGATTTGAAATTGGTTTGTCAGCTATATAACATATGTGTATGTATGAACATCTTCAACCCAGTCTCGTGGCGGTTCGTGAAATGGTCACTTAATTTAATCTATGTGATTTGTGTACACAAACACGTTTATCTCGTTTTTTGTTTTTTTTTCGTGATGGTCATTATGTTTTTTAAACGAATTTATTTCAATGGGAAGCATCTTTCGTGATCACAGCACGATTCTCAATGAGAAGATGACATAGCATTAAGAGCTACTAGAGTATGAAAGCCCGAAAATCTGCATAGGGAGGTTGGTTGGGGTGGTGGATGGGTCAAACAAGAGAGGACTAAACCCAACCGTCCTGTTCTTCTCTTTTACTAAACCCAACGTGCCGTTGTTGTCCTGCGTCCCATTGTATTTTCCCTAAACTCAACCCGTCCCGCTGTATACTATACAATTGTTGGTATTATAAAAAACGTGCTGACCATCACGAAAAAAACGAGAAAAAAGATTAAAGAAGATTAAATTACGTGACCATTTCATGAACTGCCGTGAGACTGTGTTGAAATAACATGTAACCACACATTATGAATACACATTATTGCTACTTGATTTCAGCTAGTGGTAACCACAATTGGTCACCCTATTAAAGTAAAGGGGGGGCAAATTCCTTCAACATGGAGCAGGATAGACAGCAAGAATTATGAAGGGAGGGATCTGTCGGGGGGGGGGCATGGATACCAACAGTGAGGCCAGAGAGGTTACTGTAAATAGTGTAAAAACACATTTGGCCAAATGATTGTAGAGGATGGCTTCATTTATCACAACTTGATTACGCATATTACGCATAGGATAGTAATACATATTATGTAAATGTTAGATTCTGTAAATGCTGGGTAATGTAAGTATATTACCTAATGTGAAATTAATATTAAAGTAATATGCTACTGTAGCATATTACTTTCACCACTTCTACGTAGTGATGATTTGAAACATGTATCTTGCATTGATAGTCACTGGATTCACTGGTAGTTAAAATGACTAAACTGAAAAGATATTATGTTGTGTTTTGGTGATTAAACCATATGTTGTCATGATATTTCATGCAAAAATCAATGGTCGTGTGGCGAGAAATGTTTACAATCCAAATCAATGCACAATGGCAGTTTTGAATAAAAGATGAGTTTGGAGTTTTGTACTAAGAGTTTTGAAATTGTACCACATAGTTGCATTACCAAATTGCATTACCACCTGCCTATGCGGATTTTCGGGCTTTCATACTCTAGTAGCACTTGCTATGTCATCTTCTCATTGAGAATCGTGCTGTGATCACGAAAGACAAATTAGCGTTAGCAATGGATGGCTCCTTCGCAAGCTAATATAGCAACATAATTCAGGTTAATAAAATACGGTAATGTAACCAAAGTATTAAAAACTACTTACATGTGGCTATAGTGTGACAGGCCTACTGCTGTTCAGTCTTGCATTGCGATATCTAACTTAGCTAGTTGCAGTGCTGCGTGAGGCCTGTTCAAATGACATGTCGGCTGCTGTGTGTGAGCTAGCTAGATTGCTTGTGAAGGATGAGTCAAACTAACGTTAGACACACAAGGAGATATGAGTCAAACAAAACAACGGCATTATAGTACACACAAATATTAAGACATTTCTGTGATATAGCTAGCTAAGTCAATAATACAAAATACTGACCGAAATGTGTTTTAATCCAGTAACGTTTAGTCGAACAGCTCCACTGTAGTCAGTATTTGCTTTACCAACAAGTGTTGACTGAAAAAGACTGTTCCTCCTAGATTTTTGTTTCCTGATGCCTGATTGCAATCTAATTGGAGACGAACAGCCAATCAGAATTGACCTATTGATTCTGCGATTGGTTGGTTTTGTGGCACACTTGTAACCAAGGGGGTAAGCTTCGCTTCAGAACTCAAACCTCCTATGGCGCCATTTTGATGCTACAAAGTGATCACCTCCCGTTAGCATTCCATTGACTGCCATTCATTTTGACGTCACTTCGACAGTGAATAACTTTACATCTGAAGCGTTTAAAGAGTCTATTTGTCCATTTTTTTATTTCTAAAGAAACACAACAATGTATAAAAGGCGCCATTACCTTCTACCTCACGTTATGGCTCCGTAGCAGATGTTTTTGTAAAAATAGGCCAACGATTGTGTCATAACCAAGCGACATACTGTCGCATAGTAGAGGAATTACCGTATAGTACAGGAGAAGCTCAGAGGCAGTTTCGACTTACGTTAGCTGTTTAGGTTTAATTACTAATGTTAACTAGCATTTTAGTTAGCAATAATTAGCCTGTGCCCATGTTATCTCCTTACATCTACGCTCTCCATCTCTGCAAGATTGGGAATGACTGAGATTTCTCTTGGCACAGCTACCAGAAGACTTACAACTTTCAGACAGGTTGCTCACGTCACATTTACGTGGTCTCTGTCAGTTGGAGGCTGTGCAGTAACACTCAGCGCTCACCGGAAAAGTGCTTCTTATATACTTTGGTATTTTTATTTTATATATGTCAATGCTTGTAATGCTGTGAAAATCTGAGCGAGCGTGTCTAGAGTTGAGCGTGCAGAGAGAAGAGGTTGAGAGGCTTCTACCTGCGAGCAGAGAAAATACATTTATTCTACACGAAATAGGTTTTTGTTTACTCAAACTAAATTCTTTTTTGCGAGTGTAAATTTCTGTTCAAAATGCAATGTAATGTGCTTGCAAAATATAGTTCTCTGTGCTCAAAACATATAATTACTCGCTCAGGAATGTGACACATATATAACGCCATACATATTGATTTACATGTCTGAGGCTCAGTGATTCATCACTGCTGCACTGTGATAGACACGTCATCATAATAGAGTGGTTCGAGTGAGTCTGTGTGTGTGTGTGTGGGTGTGTGCGTGTGTTTTACCTGCCACTAAGGAAGCCATGCGAGTGTCCATCATTGTGTCGTCATAGGGAGATATTTCCAGCTCGTCCTCCCCTGGAGAAAAGGAACACACAAACATTGGCAAACAACCACAGTAGCAACAACCACAGTAGCTCGACGAAAGGAACAAATGTAGACAAACACTGTTCTCAATCAAACTCCATGTGGCCTCCTGAAATGCACTGGAAGGAGGTTATGAGTGTAATATCTGGAATGAGGCCATTACAATGACTTGAAATGTTTTCCCACAGTGAAAGAAATGGTGTAATGAGTTCACTCTGAGGCCGGTAAATTTAAAAAAGGTATTGTCCAAATTGTCATTTTTGAAAAGTTGTCCAGTTTAAATTATTGGAGAACAACTCAATCTCTGTGGCACAGCACAAGAACTACTTACTCTCCTAAAACAGAACTCCTCGAGGGAAACAAGGTAGCTGCTTAAAAATCTAAACCCGTCTAAAACTGTGCTCAAGATTTCCAGACACAATTCAAACCTCTGAGTAAATAGATTGTGATTGACTGTAGTATACACAGCATTGGGTAAGATGTACGAGAATGGACAATTTGTACCACTTCAAACTACTTGATATGATTTATAACTCTGGGTGAGACTGTCTTCATGCTATTGTGGACACACAGAAGCCAGATGGAATCCTTTGGGATTAAAGATCCAATAACATTGGACAGGCAAAGATAAAGCAGGTATAAATCTGCACTGAGGACAGCTAAAAGAAAACCGGAAATGTATCAGCGTCAGACACATTAAAACAGGAAAATCTACTGGTCGGTTGTCAGTTTTTCTGACCAGATGTGCTGTAAGTTATCTTGTCTCCAAGATACACTTTTTCAGGATCTATGAACAGGCAAGTATTTAGCTAAAACTGCAGAAAAATAAAAATGAGGCTGGTAGGTTTGATCCCAGTTTTTAACGCAAGATGCTGTCTCTGGTTGGTAATGTCCCTGAAAACAAATATTAAAGATAAGACTTTATGGAGGTACGAGTACGCAATGACACACAGAAGAGTAAATAAACGGCGATATAGGAAAGAGATATGAAAGTGGTGGAAAATCCTGCAATGATATGAAGATCATGGGTGTAAACATGAGTCATCTGCAACATCAACATGTACAGAACATGCAAAGCACCCACAATTTTAATGCAGTCGTAATTGATTGATAACTGGACCCACTATCATGCTGCTCTGTGGAAATGATTCTGTGATAAATCTTCTATTCCATGTCTAAATGAAGTTGTCAGTGCATTTTAACAGTTCACTGTATTGAAATCATATTTACTTTAAAAAAAAAGCTGATAAGAAGAAGAAAGGCAAGGCAAGGCAAGTATAAGAAATTAAAGTAGTTATAGAATGTCATACAGTGTCATCAATGCCACTTCAGTATAACAAATGAACAGTTATTTAAAGAAAGGCAACATCAAAAAGATAGGTCTTTAGCTTTGTGAGTTGCTGCGGACCTGCAGTTTTTTTTTTGTGGAGCGTAAAAAGTGAATGCTGCTTCCCCCTGTTTAGTTCTGACTCTGGGGACAACAAGTAGACCTGTCCCAGACAACCTGACAGGTCTGGGTGGGTCATAGTGTAGTAGCAGAATGTATTTTGGCCCTAAACCGTTTAGTGATTTATAAACCAACAAAAGTATTTTGAAATCAATTCTTTGAGGCACTGGAAGCCAGTGTAGAGACTTCAGTACTGGAGTGATGTGTTCTTGGTCTTAGTGAGGACTCGGGCAGCAGCGTTCTGAATCATCTGCAGTTGTCTGATTGATTTTTTAGGGAGACCTGTAAAGACACTTTTGCAGTAGTCAAGTCTACTGAAGATAAAAGCATGGACAAGTTTTTCCAAATCCTGCTGAGACATAAGTCCATTAACCCTTCATATATTTTTAAGGTGGTAATAGGCTGACTTTGTAATTGTCTTAATGTGGCTGTTAAAATTCAGGTCTGAGTCCATGACTACACCAAGATTTCTGGCTTTGTCTGTTGTTTTTAACATTGTCGTTTGAAGCTGAGTGCTGACTTTTAATCGTTCCTCTTTTGCTCCAAAAACAACCACCTCAGTTTTTTTCGTCATTTAATTTAAGAAAATTCTGGCACATCCAGTTGTTAATTTGTTCAATGCACTTAGTCAGTTGTTGTATTGGACTATAGTCCCCTGGCGATAAGGTTATATAAATTTGTGTGTCATCCGCATAACTATGGTAGCTTATTTTATTGTTTTCCATAATTTGAGCCAGTGGAAGCATGTAAATGTTAAACAGGAGAGGCCCCAGAACTGAGCCTTGGGGAACTCTGCACGTCATATTTATATGCTCATGTATAATTCCATATAGACACAAAGTAGTCCCTATTCTTTAAATAAGACTCAAACCACTTTAGTACAGAGCCAAAAATGCCAACCCAGTTTTCCAATCGGTCTAGTAATATTTCATGGTCGACCGTATCAAATGCAACACTGAGATCAAGTAATACTAAGACTGAAATTTTGCCACTATCTGTTTAAGTGGATGTCATTAAAGACTTTAACATGAGCTGTCTCAGTGCTGTGATGTGGTCAAAAACCCATCTGGAAGGCATCAAAACTGTTGTTTAGTGACAAGAAAAGGTTGAGTTGTAGAGAAACCATTTTTTCAATGATTTTACTTAAAAATGGAAGGTTTGATATCGGCCTATAGTTGCTCATTAGTGACGTGTCTAGATTGTTCTTTTTTAAGAGTGGCTTGATGACAGTTGTTTTCAGGGCCTGTGGGAAGATACCTGAAAGAAGAGACGTGTTTACAATCTGCAGAAGATCTGTAGCCAAACAATTCGAACATTTTTGAAAAGGCCTGTTGGTAGAATATCAAGGCAACAGGAGGAGGTTTTCAGATGTTGTATAATGTCCTCCAGGTTTTTACGGTTAATCATATGGAATTGGGTCATATTGGAATTTGTTTTGCCTGGACACTGTGACAACACAAACTCTGTATTCGATATGGAAGCACTGACTGTTTGTCTAATTTTCTGAATTTTGTCTTTTGAAGAAAGTGGCAAAATCATTGCAGGCCTCGGTGGATAAAAGCTCAGATGCTACTGGTACTGGAGGGTTGGTTAACCTAACGACAGTAGCAAACAAAGCACGTGAATTATTACTGTTTTTGGCAATAATGTCCGAAAAGAAGGACCGCCTAGCATTCCTCAGTTCCGAATTATAAATGCAAAGTCTATCTTTATAAGTGTTGTAGTGGACCTGGAGATTAGTTTTTCGCCACCTGCGTTCTGCTTTTCGACACTCTCTTTTTTCTGTTCTTCCCAGTATGACATTTCTCCATGGAGATCTTTTCTTACCAGAGACAGCTTTGACCTTAGTGGGAGCAATAGCATCAATAACATTTGTAATTTTACAATTGAAGTTGTCTACAAGCTCAGTGACTGAGACCCCTGAGAGGGTGGGGTTTGGAGGAGAAAAGCTGAATGAATGATTCACTGGTGTTTTCACTGATATACGGTTTTCTGATTACCTTTGTTTGGACACTTTTGTGCATAGATAGAGAGAGAGATATTGCCATTAAAGAAAACACAGGAATGATCAGAAAGGCCTCCCCCTGCTGTGCAGAGGGCTCCGTGAAGTAAAACCACCCTAACCACATTCAGAAATGTTAGCCTCCTTAAACCATTTTCCACCCAAACTAGCGTGTATATCCAGGTTTTTGGAACGTGGGAGAACCCAGTAAGAATAAGCGATAGCCTCCTTTCCCATTACCAATGGAAAAGCTTGCCGTTCTGTTTATTTCTGGAGTCAAGTTTGACATCACGAACACGCCAGAAAACAGCTTTAGTAAACAGAAAGCAGCATGGAGGCCAGTGACAACATTACGTAGTAGACCGTGAGCTGACGTGCACTAACATATGCAAGATGCACGGTAACTGGCCAATGAAACATGATCATTATAGCGTTTCTATAGTGGGCTCTAAATCAAACACAACTAAGCCACACAGCCAACGGACTGGACGCAGCGCTCCACAGAATAAACAAAATATTGCATACTTATTGCGACACTTTCTATATATTGCAATAACGATATTGAGTCGGTATATCTTGCACCCCTAGCGCTTAGTGGGATAAAGGGGTGAGAGTCGCAGAAGTTACAGAGCGAGGTGACAAGTGTCGTAGCATTGCACGGCAAAAGGGGCGAAAATTAGCATTTCCACCCGGACGTTTCCATCACTGAGCTTGAGCAGTTACCACTGCAGAGCCATTGGTTCCTGAGAATGAATGCTGATGATTGTAACCTCCCACACTGCAGACAGAGGACAGATGTTGGTATGTGTTGGTGGGTTACTTGTCCAGTGGTTAGGTTTCATCCTGTGGAGAAAATCTGCGGACAATATCAGCAGCAGATTTCATGGCAATCCATCCAATACGTGTTGAGATGAAGAGTAAGGGGGATCACCAAAGCTATTAGGATTTATCACCACTAATGTAGCTAAAAACAGCCCAACTGGTCGGCCTCCCCCGGCTGAGTGCTGACATTGATTGATTCCAAAGACAGAGCTGTGTGAGTTTGGGTTAAAATGAAGCAAAACATGAAAGCAGTGCTCAAAGCGGATGTAGATTAGTTATGTATGTGTTGTTGTCCTCTATCAGCCAGTATTCGGAGATCAGAGCCAGTCTACATGTTCAGGTAGACAACGTTATTAATCTTGGATGACATTATGCTTATTATTTAATGAAACTTCCGAGATAGCGGACAGTTTTACCATTGCATAGTGCTGTGTTTGTTATGTGTGGATGGTAGTTATTGAAACATTGCCCAGCGCTAAAGGTCTATAATGACTGTAGCACAGCGTTGCTTTAGTCTTCAGTTTGTTTCATTTCTCATTTAAAAAGAAGTTCACAAGAACGAGATGAAAATATCAATCTCATACATCATGAAAACAACACGACAGCACCTCTGTCGGTGGGCCAACCCCCAAATCACTGTGAGCCTTGATTGAGCCGTGTGAGAGCCGTTTGTTGCTGCAAATGATTCAAACACACTGAAAAGTTCAAACTCAATGAAGAATGTAATGGCATGTAAAGTGTTTATGTATGTAAATCCTATTCTAGGCTATATATTTATGGTAATGACACGCTAGAGCAGCCTAGCAGCGTTAGGAACTGAAGAGTGTGTAATTACACTAATGCTCCGCTGACTAATAGGCCACAGGGGAGGACCAGTCCACTGGCTGCTGTTAGCTTACTTACTGATGCATGTGTGTGTGTGTGTGTTTGTGTGTGTGTGTGTGTGTGTGTGTGTGTGTGTGTTTTCACAGTGAGGTCTTCTGCCTGGACCTCACTTTTACATGAGGCTGGTTTGGGATCATGACACATTTTATGGCTAAAGTAGAAATGAAGCAGGTCTGCATTAAAGTGTTTAGCTCCCGTGCTGCTATAGAAATGATCACAGGTTGGTTTTCTCATCTGCTGCAGGATGTTTCTCTCTATAAGTGCAACAAACAGCGTCTGGAGCTCCTCGGTACACCTGTGCAGATAGTTTTCTATATAATGTGCACAAGGCGTCTTTTCAAATGAGGGGACACAAACTTTAGATATTTACAGCGATGGAGGATACATTTCTTATTGTCAACAAACGTGAGCGAAACCAAAAAATTATTAAATCGATCCTACAAACAGATATTCTCTGTTCAGTGGATAAACTGTTGCTCTGGGTGACACACACACACACACACACTGTAGTTTACTTTGACTCAATCCCTCACACACTGTCCTGCTGCCAGAAATACTCACTAGACAGTGTGAGTAACGGAATACATGTACCGGCGTTATGTATTCAGAATACAAATTATGAGTGACTGTATTTGTCGCACGGAATCCTTGCTCTTGGGGAATTACTGGAATTGTTGGGTCTTTGTAAATTATAGAGTGTGGTTTAGACCTACTCTATCTGTAAAGTGTCTTGAGATAACTCTTGTTATGAATTGATACTATAAATAAAATTGAATTGAGTTGAATTGTATTCCGTTACAATTTAAATAGTTGGTATTTAGAATACAGTAACATTGTTGAAATCAATGGATTACATGACGATACTTATCTGTTTCACGAGTTTATTCACTCTCTGAATAAATTAAGGCAACGGCATGCATTTCCCAGAAGCCCCAATATCAAAACGAAAAAATTAGCTATTTGCGTGATCATTAACAATGAAGTCGGAACCGGCACGACAGAGCCCGGGCAGGACTGCGTTTCTAGCTTGGAAATTCAAACAGCATTTCACATTAAAGAACAAGAAGGGAGAACGAAATATAACTGTGCAGTGCAAACTCTGCTTGCCAGCAACCAACCTCCATTCAGCGTCCAAATTACTCCAACTCCAACCTGAAGAAGCATCTTAAAGTAATTATTTATTTATTTTTATTAGCCAGGGGTAGTCGTCTGCTGTAGTTTTACTGGTCACCTTGCACCTTTAATAGTTGTATCGTACCTGCTTATTCGATGTGCAACTTTACATTCTCCTACGTGCTGATTTACTTGCCCCAGAGCCGTTGAAAGACTGACTAGCCCCGTTTGACATGCTAGCTAACGTTTGCTAAAATTAGCTCATGGTAGCTTAGACTGCGGTTAGATTTTTGTAGTATGCAGTTCGGGACTACAAATACAACAATCTATCTGCTTGTTTACAACAGAAGAACACAATAGAATAGGCCTGTTTAGTAAGCAGGATTTGATGGCCGCATTCCTACACTTATAAAATGCAATTCAATGTGGAAGTAATTCAAGTATTCAAAATACGTTACTCAGATTGAGTAATGTAACAGAATACATTACAAATTACATTTTTGGGCATGTATTCTGTATTCTGTAACGGAATACGTTTTGAAATTATCCTTCCCAACACTGTCACTAGAGAACCAATGTGGATTAATTAACAAATGCATCTGTATGAGGTTTTTAATCACTGAGCCCTTTTTAAACATGAGGTTTGGGACTGAGAGCCACAAACGAGCAATGGAGTAACACATTATTGGTTTTGGTATTTTAAATGGGATTATAAAAAAAATAAAAAAAGAAGCTCAGCCGTTAAAGCTCCACTGATACTGTTAATAATGGGTTTTTTTTTCTCCATTGTGCACATGTTTGAGTTGTTATGGCTAACTTGTTAGCATACAGTTAACTATTCAGACATCCAGCCAACAAAGAGCAACATTAGTTATGTTTGTGTCCACCTGATGAAGGTCAGCCCAATATTCTCTCATTTAGCAGTTTCTAGTCTCCACCAACTAACGAGGGACATATCTGTTCTCTGTAGCTGCTGAATGCTCCGCTGTGTTCACCAGCTGCTCTCTGACTGTTTGTCTGCTGTTTGGAGCTCAGCAGGTAGAGGACAGAGTACCTGATCAGGTAGAGGACAGAGTAACTGATCAGGTAGAGGACAGAGTACCTGAGCAGGTAGAGGACAGAGTACCTGATCAGGTAGAGGACAGAGTACCTCAGCAGGTAGAGGACAGAGTACCTGATCAGGTAGAGGACAGAGTACCTGAGCAGGTAGAGGACAGAGTACCTGAGCAGGTAGAGGACAGAGGACCTGATCAGGTAGAGGCCTGAGTACCTCAGCAGGTAGAGGACAGAGTACCTGAGCAGGTAGAGGACAGAGTACCTGAGCAGGTAGAGGACAGAGGACCTGATCAGGTAGAGGCCTGAGTACCTCAGCAGGTAGAGGACAGAGTACCTGATCAGGTAGAGGACAGAGTACCTGAGCAGGTGGAGGACAGAGTACCTGATCAGATAGAGGACAGAGTACCTGATCAGGTAGAGGACAGAGTACCTGATCAGGTAGAGGCCTGAGTACCTCAGCAGGTAGAGGACAGAGTAACTGATCAGGTAGAGGACAGAGTACCTGATCAGGTAGAGGCCTGAGTACCTAATCAGGTAGAGGACAGAGTACCTGATCAGGTAGAGGACAGAGTACCTGATCAGGTAGAGGACAGAGTACCTGAGCAGGTAGAGGACAGAGGCTCTATCAGAGCTGGAGAGCTGTGAGACTGAACCAACAAAAGTTCAGGCCATTAAACCAAAACACTGAGCTGAAAGATGCTAAAAAGCTCCGTAAAGCTGAGCAGTGGTGGTATATAACTGAGTACATTTACTCCAGTACTGTACTTCTACACTACAGTCCACATGTTGAGGTACTTGTACTTTACTTAAGTCTTTTCTTTTCATGCCACTTTCTACTTCTACTCCGCTACATTTCAGAGAGGAAGATTGTACTTTTTACTCCACCACATTCATCTGACAGCTTTAGTTACTAGTTACTTTACACATTAAGATTTCTGCACCCAAAACACATATAATAGTTTATAAGATCTGATGTTTTATCATAAAAGAAACTAACCAACAACATAACGGCATACAAGTCCAGCTGAGATGATTAGACCATTAAACACACAGCTGTTTGGATCCTTTACACTTTCTAAAATGGGAGAATTTTTCTGCATCGAGTACTTTTACTTTTAATACGTTACTTGCATTTTCCTGATGATACTTATATACTTTTAATTAAGTAACATTTTCAATGCAGGACTATTACTTGTAACAGAGTATTTTTGCCTTGTGGTATTAGTACGTTTCATTAAGTAAATGATCGGAATACTTCGTTCCACCACTGAAGCTGAGGCTTGACTGACCTGGCAGCAGGCGAACCCTCCAGTAGATGCGCAGGCACTGCTCCTCCTTGCGGAAGCCACGCTGGCACTTGCAGGCCAGGAGAGCGGGGTGTTTATTTAGCAGAGCGTCCTGTCCCTCCAGGCACTCTGCAGCCACCTGCTCCCCCAGCGGAGACACCTCTGCGTCGGCCGCACACAGGTCCAGGCCCCGGTACAATGCCTCACAGCGGGGGTCGACGGCGCACACTCGATGGGCTTCCACACAGTCAGTGGGGGAGGGAGGGAAGGGGAAGACCGGTGCTGAGGCTGGCAACACACCTAGGAGAGGACAGAAGAGACGGAGTGAGACATGTTTAAAGTCTAGGGAGGGGGTGACCTATGATGTTCTAGAACAAGGGTCTTCTTGATAACTCTGCAAACCCTTGGTGTTCTCTCAATGAGCTTCGTCATCTGAAATGGTTTTTACTTCACAGGTGTGCCTTGTCAGGGTTAATTAGTGGAATTTTTCCCCTTATTAATAAAAAAGCAAAGGGTGGCTACTTTAAAGAATCTAAAATATAAGACATGTTTTCAGTTATTTCACACTTTTTTGTTAAGTACATAATTCCATATGTGTTCATTCATAGTTTTGATGCCTTCAGTGAGAATCTACAATGTAAATAGTCATGAAAATAAATAAAAAAACGCATTGAATGAGAAGGTGTGTCCAAACTTTTGGCCTGTACTGTATGTTGCATTGATTTGCACATTAAAGGTCCGATGGCATGAACATTTCACTTTATGAGGTTTTTTAACATTAATATGCGTTCCCCCTGGGGCTGGGATGATTCATCGACTACGTAAATGTCACTAAATAAAATAAATAAATAAAACTCATACGCAAATTAATTAATGTAATGCGGAACTAACGTAATGCGGAACTACTGTTAGATACGCGGGTTCTAGGGGAACCTAATCTGTACCTCTGCCTTAGCTCTGAAGCTAGCCGAGCTCCTCATGACGGTCCAGTGAGTAAGTCAGAGATAGCAGCACGAAAAGAAGAGTATGGCGAGTGGTGGCGACCCACAAGAGTTCCCTGCCGGCCTCTTTAAGATCGCAAGTTTGGCAACATTTCGAGACTGTATGGCTGCAGCCTGGAGCCTCCCGTGTCATGTCCTCTTGTCCAAAACTTCGGTCTTCGGGTCAGTTCCAGTAGTAGGCTACAGGCGAGAGAGTGGCGGATAAGACGAGGACTGTGTGTCGCCGTTGTTCAGCAGTTGTTGGGTATGTGAGTGGAAATACGTCTAACATGCTAACGCATATCCGACGCCATCAACCAGATGTCAATCACTGGAACGAGACAAAAAGAACTGTCCAACTTCTCCTCCCTACAGTGCTTAACCAGCCTTTAAATACAAATAATTAAAGTTAAAATTAAAGGAAGAAGAGCTTAGATGTTAAACAAGAGCTTTTTCATTATTTTACTTACTACTGTTAAAAAAAGCAAATACAGGCTTTTTGCACTTGCTCTGTTTACTTTAACCCTCGTATTATGTTAAGGGTCAATTTGACCCGTTTGCGTTTTTGTGTTGACCAAAATACTGGTTAACCTATATTTTTCTTCATGAAATTGTATGACATTTCCTCATTTAGGGTCATGAACTTGTTCATAAAATCTGGACACACTGATGTGTAGTGGAATGTCTGTTCAGAGTTTGTATACAAAGATGATGTTGCGTGTCATTTTGACCCAGAGACTTTCAACACCCATTTAGGGGTGTGTGTGTGTGTGTGTGTGTGTGTGTGTGTGTGTGTGTGTGATGCTATTGACGATCCGGATTGTGAATTTTCCTATGATGAAGAAGATTCAGGGGACCAGTCTGGTGTAGTCTCTAAAGATGGTAACATAAAATGGTCAACATCACCACACTGACGCCAAGGCAGACTGTCATCAAGATGACTCCAAGCCCCACAAGATTTTCTGCCACACTAGTTGATGATATTCAATCACCATTTCATCTCTTCATATCCCAACCAATAGATAGGATCAGAGTGGACATGACCAACGTGCAGGGGAGGTGTGTATTTCCAAAGAAATGGAAGCCACTGGATCAGATTGACTTGCATGCATACATTGAAATCCTAGTCCTGCTGCGTCCGCAGCATCCACCCATGCTCTGCAGCGCCATGTTACATCCTGCAACACCCTGCTGTGATGTTCATACGCACAGAGTAGTCAGGATCCGGTATTGGAGACTGCACTACTCAGTATGACACAATGTGTCCTGCTATGACATGAACTTCCATGACTACCTCGAGGTCACTGTTCCATTATCTCTAATGTGACTATTATCGCCACTGTTCATCACACCCCCAACCGACCCAGTCAGACACCGCCTACCAAGAGTCTGGGTCTGCCGAGGTTTCTTCCTAAAAGGGAGTTTTTCCTCGCCACTGTCGCAACAGCCACTGATAATGCTTGCTCTTGAAGGAATTACTGTAATTGTTGGGGTTTTGGAATTTATAGAGTGTGGTCTAGACCTACTCTATCTGTTAAGTGTCTCGAGATAACTCTTGTTATGATTTGATACTATAAATAAAATAAAATTGAATAGTATTAGCTAGAGTGTACAAGTCAAAGGGAGAGGCAATTGTCAGTCTGTGGAATGATGAGAGTAAAAGGCCAATATTTCTAGCAACAATGTCTTTGGAGTCAATTCATACGAAAGCTTGGGTGTTCCGCAACACCAGAGCTGGTCGAGTGAAAGAGACAAACTAGCTGAGATCAGAGATGTATGGGATGAATGAGTCAAAATTGTACCTGTCTTGTACAATCCTGGTCCCCATGTCACTGTAGATGAACACCTTGTTCCATACAGGGGGTGCTGTCCCTTCTGACATTACATGCCCAACAAGCCTGCCAAGTATGGCATCAAAATATGGGCATCCTAGGAAGCCAAATCTAGCTACTATGCATGGAATATGCAAGTGTATACCGGAAATATTTTCACTAAATAATTGGTAAAAACAGTTTTGGGGGAAAAAATGTTTGTGATGAGGAAAAAAAGTTTGTTTTGAGTGTATTTACACTGTACGGGTCATTTTGACCCGTGACATCATCAATGTCATTTTTTTTCAACATAATACAAGGGTTAAGTTTTTATTTTTGTATTCCTCCTGAAAGTGACTGTATTTTGTGGTTGGATTGATAGCTACATCTGGCTTCAGGTTGCACTACAAATTCATTTTACTTGAACAGTGCAGTGTTAAACTATTTTAATAAATAGAGATTTGAACCTTATTGAAATTTATTTTGTGTAAATTGATAATAATTGAGCAATGGGTAAATAATCGCTAATTGAAAAATTAATCGTTAGATTAATCGAAAAATTAATCGTTAGATTAGTCGACTAATCGAAAAAACAATCGCTAGATTAATCATTTAAAAAATAATCGTTTGGGACAGCCCTAGTTCCCCCAGCCTGCCTATGGTCCCCCAGTGGCTAGAAATGGTGATAGGTGTAAACCGAGCCCTGGGTATCCTGCTCTGCCTTTGAGAAAAGGAAAGATAAGAGGAGCCGATCTCTGCTTTGCCCGCCCACAGAATTCGGCCCACCCATGAGAGAGAGACAGCATGGCTTTCAAACGAGCAAAGTGGCAGTTGGTCAAGACCACACCCCCCACCCTCCACCTTCACCCCCCTCTCCTCCTCAATAGCTACAGACACAGAAATGGGACATACTAAGGAAAGCTCATTGTGGGACTGGCTCTAGTGGCTGTAATTCTGCACCAAGGCTGAATTTCGGGAAAGAGACTTCAGATACAGTATTTGGGGACCACTAAGGCCTATATAAAAGAGACTTCAGATACAGTATTAGGGGACCACTAAGGTCTATATAAAAGAGACTTCAGATACAGTATTTGGGGACCACTAAGGTCTATATAAAAGAGACTTCAGATACAGTATTAGGGGACCACTAAGGCCTATATAAAAGAGACTTCAGATACAGTATTAGGGGACCACTAAGGCCTATATAAAAGAGACTTCAGATACAGTATTAGGGGACCACTAAGGTCTATATATAAGAGACTTCAGATACAGTATTAGGGGACCACTAAGGCCTATATAAAAGAGACTTCAGATACAGTATTAGGGGACCACTAAGGTCTATATAAAAGAGACTTCAGATACAGTATTAGGGGACCACTAAGGCCTATATAAAAGAGACTTCAGATACAGTATTAGCGGACCACTAAGGTCTATATAAAAGGGACTTCAGATACAGTATTAGGGGACCATTAAGGTCTATATAAAAGAGACTTCAGATACAGTATTAGGGAACCATTAAGGTCTATATAAAAGAGACTTCAGATACAGTATTAGGGGACCACTAAGGTCTATAAAAAGCATCGAAACGTGTAGCGTAACCTTTTATGGTGCCCCCATGATACTATACTAATAGTATAGTAGTATAATATGTGTGCATCACATTAACTTACAAATAAACCAAGAGGAGAAAACATGAAGTCACAAGGACTGACAGTCAACTCATTCATTGGACAATTTTGGTGATGTCATCTTGCATCATCAGCGCTGCATGGACCCACGGGTGGAGATCCAATAAAATCCTGGCTACTGACAGCAGATTGAACTATACTTTACTGTGTTTATTCATTCGATGACGTCACGTCCGGGCTCACCTCTGTATGCAGTCGCTCATTCAGCATTAGGGACAGACCGATTATTATTATTATATTATTTTTTTGTTGTTGTCAGTTTGCAGATTGTCTGTATCAGCATTTTAATTGCCTGATAACCGATAAAGTTAATGACTTGTGTCAGTGTGCTACTTTGGCTCGTCTAGAGCTCTGTGTCTGTCCCTCTGCTTCGGTTTCACCCACCACTGAGTCGGACTACATGTCCCACCCACAACACTATCTGACTCTCTGTTACTGTCACCATTGTGAGTGTCTGTGTAGTGTTTCCTGTTTTATTTTGTAGTATTCTGTTTTCTCTCTTGTCTTGTTTTACATCCTGTCTTGTGTTTTCCCGCCATTGTGATTGTCTGCCCCGCCCCGACGTGTTACACATGTTCCTATCCTTTGTGTCCCCTGTCCCTGGTTTTACCTGGTTCTCCTTAGTATTTAGTCTCTGTGTTTTCTTTGTGTCTCGTCGGATCGTTGTTCTGTTCTGTGCCGTCTTGGATCGTGGCGTCGTGTTCTGCCGCGGCTGTTCGTGTCGCGCTCCTGTGGTCTTTCTTCCTGGCCTGCTCGCTTTTCGGTTTTACTTTTTTTGTTCAGTTTTGGTAATGAATTGTGTATTCTGCATTTGGGTCCAAGCCTCGCTAGTTTTCCCCGTGAGTGTTGAAAGTTTCTCATTTATTAAATCATTGCTTAAAGCATTCAAACTAAGTTTTGTGTTGGAGATTGTAGCATTCCAAAATCTCAATTTTGACTTACTTACTGGTTCCAAGTAGGCTATCGGTTTTATTCGGTATCAGCCTTGAAAAAAACAGTATCGGTCGATCCCTATTCAGCATTTCTTTTCTGAACAGAAGATGCGTTATATGATGCAGAGCCACCACAGCACTTTCTCTGAGAAACTGAAACCTTTGCGTTTTTAGTTAAACGATTACTTTGCAAGCACAGAAATAAATATAGCTCCCATAAAAATGCACAAGCATTGTAACTGAGGGCCGTCCACAGCCATCAAACTCACCAACATTTTTCCATCTTTCTTGTTGTGATTTCTGCTGTCTACAAACGTCTCCATCTTCAGCCCTAGATCTTACAGAATAGGCAAAAGGTCCCTAACATCTTAAATCTTACGAGATCACTTCCTTTACAGTTTCTATTCTTATGAATAGATTGCAGTAAGGTGATAGTTTAGGTATGAATTCATGCTCTGATAGAGCTTCATTCAATCTTTGACTGGAAGCAGACCGAGACTCTCCTTTTTAAGCATTCTGGCTGTGATTGTTGTTCCCCATCAGACTTGCCAAACAGGTCAGAGAACACTGAGGGCCAGACGTAACAAGTTGCTTCCGCTTATCCAATTTTAGCTCTTTTTTTCCCAACCTTTCTATTTCCTTTTCTTTTGTAGCACACTACAATAAATACTCTTCAGCCGCGGACGTCGTTCTAAGCTAGTTTTTATTCATTACACACAGCCTTTGGATTGTGTGGAACCCAAAGTTTCTCTAAGAGGAGCTGTTGTTTTCTGAAGAGCGGCTGCTTCGATTTGCAACCGCAGAAATGAGAGGCTCCCCTGGTAAAATCCAATCGCTGCTACGCACTGGGGAAGTGCAGAGGAGTTGTGTGAGGACAGCAGAAATGTCATACGGGGAGGAGAAATAGGGGAACGGAGAGACGGATGGAAAAATGGAGAGGTGGGAGCAAAGGAGAGGGCGAGAGAGATAGAGGCAGAGACAGAGAGCGAGCGAACCAATGCGAACCGTGATGGGTTGGACACGCGCACAGCATGGGGCACAATCAGCATGCACCGCCAGAAAATGATGTTCTTAGAATCACACAAAGATGGGCACATATGCACACACACACAAACACACACACAAAAACACACAGACACACACGCATGGCTGCCCTGAGAAGGACGCTTTTATGTGTGTGTCCTGCTGGGAGGGAGACTGGGAGGCACAGAACCCATCATTACTACCAGAACACAATACTGCACAACCACAGGGGTGGGGGGGGGGGCAAAGCAATCTGTCTAAGACACACACACACACACACACACACACACACACACACATATACTCTCATAGACTTGCACACACACACACACACACACGTCTCGGTGTCAGAATAAAGTGGCTGAGAGAGCATAAACAGCTTAACATTCAGTGCCGGATCAGTAGACAGTATGTAAATTGAATACTGAGTGTGCTGATGAAGGGCTAACCACATACATAAAACATTGTTGGTTGAACAAACAGCCTTTGTGGAGCGCCACATCCCGACACTCCGCCACAACTCACTTTGTCCACACAGCAGAGCAAGCGCTCAGCGTGGCATCATCAAACTCGGACAATCATTTCCATCTCTGCTGCCCAGGAAACGCTGCCTTTTCCCCTTTAAACCCAAGGGTCCTGTGGGTTCACAACAAGCTCGGCTCACACACATACTGCCTGCCAAAATCACACACACACATACACACATACACCAGTGAAGAGAGAGTCTCAGAGCAGCATGTCGTCTTACAGTATGTTCCTGTGCAGGGTCATCGCAGTCTTCCAGGTGTCAGCTCAGAATAACACAATGCACTGCTTCACACTTTCAGACAAACGGCAAAATGTGTTTTTGGATTTCAGAAAAAAATTCCAATAACCTTACTTCTGCAGTGGTTGGAATAAAGAAACAGTCCTGAGATCAGCCGAGTCAACACATTCATATATATGGTATAGGTTGGGTATAGGTTGCTAAACTGAATGCACGGTTCAGCTGACATTTTCAAATAAGGCTTCAAAAATATGCATCTGGCATTCAGAATAAAAGTGTGGAATTATAACTGTAAAAAAAATTAAAATAAATAAAGAACAGAAAAGCAAACATCGTACCAAATGACGAAAGAAGCTACAGAGATCAACTCCACACCTCCGCACCTGTTTCACTTTCAAACCTGTAGCCTTCAGACATTCATCAGACATCTCACAGCTCCCTCTGTCACATTTGCTGTAGAACTCGACACCTGCAGACACTCTGGTGTGTAAAATGGGTGGACAATTAAGCCAGTGACAGCATGAACACAGCTGTGTCATTTCCCTTGGATTGTTAAAGGAATTTGACATTCGAAGAAATATGCTTATTCGCTTTATTGCCGAGAGTTAGATGAGAACATTCAAACCTCTTTCATATCTGTAGAGCAGGGGTCTATAACGTTTTTTAGGCAAAGGATCCCTTAACTGAAAGGGAGACAGAGCAGGGACCCCCTATTACATATATTGTATAAAATGAAGTTGCATATTAAATTGGGCCTACAATAACTTGTAGGGTGGCCTAAAGCTTTTAAACATATTTTTTTGCATAGAATACTAAGCTATTCAAATAGCCTGATAATTGTTGGCATGATTTCATATCTCATGTTTTAATGTTAAACATACATGTGGCACACATCTGTGGATGGCCTTAGTGACTACCTTGACCATAGGCCAGTAAGCAGTGGGGATTTATATTTGCTAATAATATGTTGGATTTATGTTAAGACTTTTGAAAATTTGAAAATACTTTCAAAAGTTAACAATTATTTGGAGGCCCACCCCTGCATTGACTCTGAGGACCCCCTAGGGTTCCCGGACCCCCTGTTGAAAATATCTGGTGTAGAGTAAACGTGAACCTAGGGGCAGCAGCCAGTTAGCTTAGCTTAGCATAAAGACTGGACACAATAGGAAACAGCTAGCCTGGCTCTGTCCAGAGATACCAACACATCCACAGCTCACTAATGAACACGTTATAGAAAATGTTCATTTCCAACACATCAAACGCAGAAGAAAAAGAACAAAAAGACCTACTGTTATTCATTTGTGGATATGTATCCTCGATAGATCATGTAATACTCAAATCAGCTTCATTCTACGCTCCACAGACGAGTGACTCTGGCTCTGTCAGTGCAGACAGCCGCCACCGTCTGCTGGCCGTTACGGTTGGAATACACTGAGGAAAGTACAGGAACCATCTGCTGTACATCCACTGCAAAAAACAACCTATATACAACAGCGTAAGTGCCATTCCTAGCCAGACAAATGAAGTGAATCACACAATATGCCACTGAATACGCTCAATCATTTGCATTCTTACATCTGATCATGTAATCTAAATGAGCTCTTACGTTCTATGGTTTCCTTTCCATCTGAATGCTTGTGAAGTGAGAAGCAAAGGAATGCTACAGAGGCAAACACAGTCACAGTCTGTGTGACCGACCCCCACTGAACCAAAGTGAGCAAACTGAAAATCTCCAGCTTCAGCCCTGGATCTTACAGAATAGGCAAAAGGTCCCTGGCATCTTGAAAGGAATAAGTTAGCCAGCGTTGCTGTTGCCTAGTAATTGTAGTCGTAGGCCCCGTTTCCGCAGGAAGTCCGAGCCCCAGCGTGCATGTTGCCATCCCAAAGGGAAGTGAACTTCTCTTAGCTAAAGCCAGGGGCGTAGGTTTTGGGAGGGGGGGACACACATTATAACTGGGTGGTATGGGGGTCCTCCGCCAGAAAGTTTTGAGCGTCAAACACTTAATTTCATACATTCTGGTGATTTATATGCAACAACTTTTGCCTTTTCTGCATAAATCACATCCATTTTTGCTCTACGCCCCTGTTGTGTTCTTTAACCCGCCAATGCAACACAAGTAGACTTCATATTTTACAGTTCCTGTTTTACATCAGATCCGTTTATAGATCTGGACATTTCCGAGCGCACTTGAAGGCAGCTTCATTTCACGGGGAAAGAGAAAGAGAAGAAGAGACTTGCGCTGCAAGGTTAGGATGGTACGGTCCACTGTAGGGGTTTCTGAAATCGTTGGGAAACATATTTACAGGTTAGAAGAATATATACATGTTCTTTGCCCCCTGAACGGTTACCTCTTTTAGTGTTGTCAAATTTTGAGGGTTCTAAATGTACCACTTCTAAATATTGGGGGGGACATATCACCTGCAACCCCCCCTGAAATCTACACGTATGGCTAAAGCTAACGTTGGCAATAAGCCTTTCTCCTCCCAGATTACATATTCAGTCAGAGGAAGCTAGTCCGTCTGGCCAAGAGCCCATTCAAGGCCATTTCCAATTTTTCCAAATCAAGGCACCAATCAGAACCGTTGAGGCGGGCTTTTTTTTCACGATGACCATAGCGCAGCGACGGCAAGCAGCTTTTTGTTTACATTCAACATGACGGCCACCGAAACGCAGCAACCCGTTGATGGCGCCTGTAGCTGCTACGTCACCCAGATCGTTGGTCTGATTGGTTGAAGGACAATCCAATTGCGCCTAGAGGCATTTGAGCGCCGTCTGTTGGTGACGCCCCTTTGGAAATGGGGTGTGGATGAAGCTTGCCCAGACCCACTCTCAATTACAACTGAGAAGAGTCTGGTGTCAACCTTGCTAAGAGGAAGAAGCTCTTCACTGATGACATGTGGATAAATAAATGTACGTGCCTCCATTTTGGTCGATTTTCCCCCAAAAAAACAGTTTGTCATCTGTAGACGGCAGAAGGGAAGAACACACAGTGTGTCTGCAGGCGGCAGGCAGCACTCTCCATCAGTTTCTCATTGTTTTCCCATTGAAAACAATGAACATAGAGTGTGCCATCTGCTGCGCAGCGCCACTGTGTGATACGCCAGTCTTTGAGGAAACACGTGGGGTTGTTTGCCATGGACTCGATCCGGAGAGCCCAGGTCACGTCTCTGACCAAGTGTTCCGGAGTTGGAGGCAAATGAGACGCTTCATTTCCCCTGACTCACACTACAGCTAGCGTCTCTGAACAGCTGCTACAGTAGCAAATTCAAACACTCAGAAGTCCAATACTCCAAAATAATACAAAGTCCAAATTTGCTTAGTGTTCATTCCGAACACACATTTGAGAAATGTCACTAAAACACAGACCTGATAAAAGTAATATGCCATCTTTTACTGAACAGACTAATGAAGAAGGCCGACTCTGTCCCGGGACACCCCTCCATCCATTAAACTAACAGAAAGCCATCCATATAAAATGTATATGAACTGTGCAATATCAATATTTCCTATGTGCAACAATTCAACCGTTCAGTCTACTAATGACATTTTGCATTTTACTCTTTACTTATTTAGTATATCTTGCCTTTTTACTGCTGCCTCTTGTTATTGCTAACTCTGCGAATGTTCCCGCTGTGGCACCAATAAAAGATTATTTCATCTTCTCTTTAGATCCAGTAATTGTAGTCGCCTCTTTGGGTCAGAAAAAAAAAGGAAATTACATAGAGTTTCCCCGCAACAAATCTCTCAGCGCTCTGATACATTGCGTGTGAAGATGGACAGACAGATGAACTTGGGAACAATAAAGCGTGATACGGAGGTGAACACAGCATCACCTGAGGCTACTATCACAGGTACACCAGCTCATCGTCCAACAATGACGCACTTCAATATCAATAAATCATCTTCGCATGGAAATATAATCTCCATAAACACACAGAGATACAGTGTATTTTACAGCATGTGCCACAGGGTTGGATTTAATGTGAAAGCTGCTGGATTAGTTCACAGCACAAAGCACCACGGAAGCTAATCCCCTTCTATTATTACAGCTGCACAGTGTCACTGCCTGACCTGGTCACAAAGCACTGCTCTGATCATCACAAAGATCTTCCTCTTACTGTACTGTTTGCTACAGAAAGACTCGGATCCAGCGGCGGTGAGGAAACAGTGCAATTGAGTGTAAGTGATGCGTTTCACATTGTCGGTTGGTTTGGAACAAAGAGAGGAGTTCCTGTTGGGTGGAATGGACCGACAGCCATCGATATGAACGCACTTTGAACATCCAACAAAGAAAAGTATAGCGAGCAGTGTTTGCATCAAAGAGACAGACTCAAGACATAATAACACGAACCTTGACTTAAAAATCACACTTCACTTTCAGATGGATGGAGTCGACATTTTGGGTAATCAGCAAAGGAACAGGAAGCAAGTTTAATTATTAATTAGCACTTACTTAAAAGCTGTGTGTGTGTGTGTGTGTGTGTGTGTGTGTGTGTGTATGTTTAGCTATTTCCTGTTGTTTAGAATTGTCATTTAACGTGACAGAATGGAAAAAGTCTGAGCAAATAAAAATTATAAATTAAAGTATAACTCAACAGGCTGTGGCTCCTTATTCACGTCAATCTGATCTCTTCTTCTTATTATTATATCTACTTCATGTCAATAAACTAGGCATATATCTAACAAAATGATCCCGACTCAAGGTCCACAGACTAGCTTTTTTTATGGTTTCATCAGCAAATGGTCACCTGCTTTTCACTCAAGCAAGTCAGCAGAGTCTTCCTCAGCGGATGAAGGAGATGCAGTCCGAAGCTCGAAAACAGGGGCATCAAACCCAACTTCACTAAGGGCCACGCTGGAAAATGAGAATCACATCAAGGGCCAGAGAGACATGTAGATCATTGACATGCTTTTATTGAGAAAAGTCAAATATCTTTGACTGTATTACGACTTTTTTTTATCGCATTGTTGTTGACATAAAGCCCTACAAAAGTCAGCTAAAAAGTTCCTTAGCCATCATAGAGCATAGCAATCAAGCAAAACTAAGATGAAATGTTAAAAAGTAGGCCGACGTTGGGGTTTATTTACAATAAAGTTATTGTGAACCTAAACTGATATGCGGGCCAGATTGAAATATGCCCTTGAGTTTGACACGTGTGCTCTAAAAGGTACATTGGGACAGTTTTGTTGAAGTAATAAATGACTGACTGAAAACTATGCTAAAAGGCTGAAAATTAAAAAAAAGTCCAAAGTTTTAACTCAACAGGGCTGCATTTCAGAAGTCAATGTCTAGAAGCCACTGCCAATGGACACAACTGTGTCAGTTCTACAGTGTATTTCAAGAATTAGGTTGCATGGATTATGTTTGCATTAATTCCAAGAAATAACATCATAGGTTGCCAAAATTGATCCTAAGTCAAGGTCCACTGCTTTTACTCGAGCTTCTAAAAACAGCAAAACTCGTTCCCAAGGTAAAAACTGAACTTCTCTCATCAAATTTTTTCTTCAGTTTGAACCAGATTCCTTTTTACTGTAAACTGGCAAAGCTGTGTGTGATGATACTTCTCCGTATTAAAGAAGTGACAACCCTAATGTCAATTCTAACTCAAAATCACACCTATTGGGGGCCGTTGAGTCATCATCTTGGGTTTCCTTAGAAAACAAAAGGACAAAACAAGCAATATCAACTTGTTTTATTGCATTACAGATGTTGGACAGCCATAGAGAAACTAACGTGACCCATTACGCCTTGCAGCAGCGACGGAGTGTGATCAGAGGACATCTAACGCTCCCTATTCTGCTTCCTTATTAACAGCTTAAGTTGAGAGCCAATCATTGGGGTCTGGGTGACCTTTTAACAAGCAAAAAAAAAAGTCATCATATTGGTCAAATTAGTTCTGCAGCACCAGGGTAGGTCAACCAATCTAATAATAAAAACATGTGGGAGCAGCATGTGGAGCAGCAGCAGAAAATCAAGGATATGAGCTGCGCTTCGGTTCTCCTCTCTGCCACTTTATGCCCAAATACGAAATTAACCACAATAATTTGAGAAGAGAAGAGAAGTCAGTGTGTCACCTGCACATTTCACAGCCACTCGGAGGCTTTGAAGCACTCCACACGCTCCACATTCCCATTTCCCTCACTTCCCTGTTTATGAAGAACTGACCTAACGGAGGAGCCTTAATTAGCGTAATTGTGATCAGAGCAAAAATAATGGAATAATGTCTGCATGGTTGCAAAGGTCTGAGACAGTGATGAATGCCTCCCACTTTACAAAGGAACTCCTGCCGTGTGCTGGTGCACTAAAGCAGCTGCTGCCTCCAGTCCAGGTGTTGTCGCAGAGTGGGACTGTGGTCCGTTAAAAGGCTGGGAGAGAGGCCCTCAGGATAACTGTTGGGGGGGGGGTTGTGATGTCAGGCTTTAAGACAGACTGTAAAACTCCGTTCACACATATGAACCCTTACACCAGAGACGCAACAGGACGCCAACTGTCGAGAACTGTCGAGAACTGAACCGGGGAAAGCATGCTGCCAGTATCCGTCTCAAAGGCTCAGACGGCTATATTGCTGCAAGGGGTGGGGTGTGGGGGGTGGGGGGGAGGGGGAGGGGGAGGGGGTCGTGAAGGGGCAAACGTCTTCTGACAACACACGTGTCAAAATGCAACGCTTGGTCAGGTGCCTTTGGCATTTGTTATTGTCGCTTGGTCGGAACTCTTGGCGTCACTGTTAGGTTTAGGCCGGTTACACACTGGACGCGTCACGCAAGCGTGTCAGCTGCGTGGCGTGTCAGTTTATATTTCGGCTCCCATGTTAACATGTTAGAGCTTACACACTGCCTGCGTGAGACGCGTGTCTCAGGCGCGGCTCGAGATGCGTCTGAGACGTGTGCCTGCTAGAAATAGAACCAACGCCTATTTTTCACGCGAGCGTGTTGGAAGCGTTTCCAGGCAAAATAGAATAGGAAAATATGTTTATATGTCATTTAGACACAAATACATATTAACAAATTACATGTTGATGTTTGAAAGCCTCTAGGTTTTGATATAAATGCAGATAGGCCTATATGAATGTAATTTTTTTTAATCGATTTTCTAATAGTGCACCTGTCAATACAAAATGAAATATTCTTTAGCCTGTTTTGTCTTTGCTGTAATCAGATCAGTCTATATTTATGTTTAACATGGTATTTCATTTTATCAATTGGAAACATACATAAGTCCAGACAAGGCTAGGAGCAGCGCCGCGTCAGACACATTTCTGGTGTGTAAAGACAGACAAAATCCACGCAGCTGACACGCAACAGAAACGCCACGCTCCCGAGGAAAAGATGGAGGGTGGGGTTACAAACTGTACGTTTCAGTGACACGCAGGACAAGATCAGGACATGAAAACCGGTCTCCTGGGGGAAAGTCCTGTGTTTTTTGACCCCCCCAACCTGCCCACTTACGCGGATTTTCGGTCTTTCATACTACTCTCCACCGTTGTCTCTCTTAATACTACGTCATCTTACAGCATCGGGGACGAGCTGCTGCTCTGCCCTGCTGCGTTTCATACGGACGCTAAAGGGCGATTTTTGGGTCGGTATCTGACGCTGAGAGCCCCTGACCGAGCGTCAGAATCTCACAACTTGGGAGTGAGAAGGGGTTGGGGATGTCAAGAATGGGCAAACGTCTTCTGACACATGGGAGGGAAAACCAGTTGTGCTCCTTTTCCTATACTATAAAACTGAAGCGCATAGTTGTTCTCTTCTCCACTCAACAACAGAAATGTAACAACACAAAAATGAATAAAGCTGAGTGTCAGGGATTGGTCAGGTTTCACCTGTTAAGGGTATTTGCATATAACCTGATGCACATTGTTTTACATCAAAATGTTCAGAACAAAATCAGCTTTCTGTGAGGCCTAAACTTGTCATAGTGCAATGTGTAAGGAGATGGCCCTAAAGCTGAAAAGTTAAAGCTTGCTTTTTTAAAATTATTATTCAAATAAACTTGAAATGAGGCGATGCAAGTCCACCGATTATACACAGAGAGGCCGATGACCAGTGTCACAAGCTATCTTCCCTGTCTCCTAATTCATCGTGTGTGTGACTCATGATCTCGCAATAGAAAGGGCGGTGGTGATGGCACAGTGGATATGACACATGCCTTTGGTGTGGGAGGTCTGGGTTCAATTCCCACTGCGATACATCAACCAGTGTGTCCCTGAGCAAGACACTTAACTCCTAGTTGCTCCAGAGGCATTTGACCTCTGACATATATAGCAACTGTAAGTCGCTTTGGATAAAAGCGTCAGCTAAATGACGTGTAATGAAAGGATGCAAAAGCAGAGATTTGACCAATTCCGACAATATCCAAACCACATACAGTATCTGGGCTGTATTATTGCTGAAATATGAATAAAGGCAGTCAACAAAAAAGATTCCATGGGTTCATCGACCGCTGAAGGTTTGGAATATATCACATGGCTCGGTTTTCCGACTTTGACTCTGACTCCGTCCTACTGTCGTAGCAAAAGTAAAGAGTAGAAACACATACGATTTTTTCCCCCAACATATTTAGGATTTGAAGAACCCAACTAAATGTGTGTGAGGGGTCCTCCTGCCAACCGCCTGTGGGATTGTGGGTGCAGCCACAGATCTGAAGCCAGTCTCTGACACATCTGTCATCATGAGAGCAGATGGGCCTGAGGTCATGCCACAACTGACCTGGGATCAGCCCTGGCTCTGAGCTCCTTCAGGGACCGCTGACTGCTGTCAGACACACTAACACACACGCATACAGCACTCAATCTAACGCCTTTGCACACTTGACACACACACACTCAGCCACACACACTCAGCCACAGAAGCAGAAGCCAACACACCATCTGCCGCTCCTGTGTTAGAGTTCCAAATCCCAGTTATCAACAAAACACACAGAAGACCTCCAAACTACCCCCTTGGATACACCATTCCCTCTGAAAAGAACACACACACACACACACTTCCCCACCCATATTAGAGGGAACCAGGTGGACGGAGGCCAGGTGAGCTACTCATTTTTCATTAAATGTGACAGAAGGAAGATTAATTTCCTCACTCCTTTCACCAAGTTCATCCACCTCACTTCTAATCCTCTCCATCTCTCTCTCTGTCTCTGTCTCTCTCTCTCTCTCTCTCTCTCTCTCTCTCTCTCTCAAGCTTCCGAGCAGCTTTTTACACTCATCATCAAAGCAGGTTTATGATGCTCATTTCTCTGGCCTCATTGCTCTTCATAGACGTCATCGTATGTCACTGGAGATCAATACAGATAAGACAATCTCTCTCTCTCTCTCTCTCTCTGTCTGTGTCTCTCTCTCTCTCTCTCTCTGTCTCTGTCTCTTTCTCTCTCTGCCTCCTGTTGTTCAAAGCACACCACCTGCAGAGCTGTGGAATCATCAGCAATATGTGAGCACAGTGAGATACGCTTTCAAACACCTGACACGTGTGTGTGTGTGTGTGTGTGTGTGTGTGTGTAGATGAGGTACTTTCAAACGTTAGACCAATATTATGTATGTATCAATACATCAGCCACCATTGTTTAATGTAAAGGAGCATTCCATGCACTGAGTTCATTGTGACTCAACCTGTGGAAACAGCTGTTGAACATCGTCTGTGGCTCCGGACCAGTTCTCTGCTCTAAAGGTAAAACGAAAAATAGGAAATGGCCGTGACCTCTTTACACCATATGACGTGCCAGCAGAATAAGTGTGATTCTTACATAAGTTGAAAATAGTCAGCGTTGACTCTTGGTAACACACAAACAGCCGTCTCCTGGGGGGAAAGTCCCGTGTTTGTTTGACGCAGGCCTGGTTACTCTTCATACTACGTCACCTGACTTGTGTTGAACCAGAATGCCTGTGTCTGAGCTTTGTTTGTCTGGTAAAGGATGACAAACACTGATCAATGATATTCCAAAGATACCAAAATATGTCAGGCTGAATTTGGGGTGAAATGTGTCCATGTGCATGGCGTTGTGAAGCCATTCCTCAGCTTTCCCTCAACATAAAGATCATACAGTTTCAATGAAGAGATGGAAGCAGCTGATACAGATGAGTTTGTGGGACAGGAGGATGGTTCTGAATTTAAAGAGGTGCTATGCAGTTTTGGCCATTTATTCGCTGTTTTTTCACTTTTTGCTCGCAGGTTTAATAGATATTTGCCAGCTCCTATGTTTACTTGTGTAAAAAACTCCATCGCTACCTTGTTAGCCGGTTCCTGAATGGGCGTATGTGTGCAGTGCCGTGAAGCAAGACCTGATATCACGCGATACCTCCTGATGCCGATGCCGAAAGTTGCAAGGGTGGTTTTTACGCTCACAGGCGCTCGAAAAAAAAGTCATATAACCATTCCAATGACTCCGAAGCTGTTCAGTTAAGGTAGATTAAGCTAAAAAAAAAACTGCATAGTTCCCATTTAAAGCTGCACAATGTTAGTTTGGAATCTACTTTCTGTAACATTAAATACTCACGGATAAATAAGCAACAATCACATTTAAAGTTAGGGGGGAAAAACATCTTTTGGTATTAACAGTTGAACACTCAAAAACTAATCAGCGTCATTTGGGGTGCAGTTTGAGCCCCTTTGATTGCTGAAATGTTGCTAAATGAGGGTGCAAATAAGGTGCATGGGAATACGTACACAAGTCCCATCCACTACAAAGCAGTGAGAAGAACGCGGACAAAAAAAATCTCCATCCTATTCTAACTTTGGCTGAGAATAGTATTTTATGAAAGACCCGAACACTGTGAGTGGGGCCCTGAGTGAGACGGGTAAGGGGAGAACTGTATGAGATCTCAGGGAGAAGGTAAATATTCCTGTGGGCACCACCAGTCCAAAGGATCAGTATCAGTGAGTCTTCAAACAGCCAGTAGTGGCGTCTGTCACGCACCCTCCCACCCCTGAAAATACACACACAAACATGCACACCTGCCTGCGCGCCGATAAGACGTCAACCCCCGCCGCTCCAAATGTGTTTGCACACCGGCATCGGTTGACTGCACTTCCTCATTGAGCGACGAGAACAATTTATTCTGACGCGCCACTGAATCGGAGGGGGGAATTTAGATTGAGATTGAAAAAAAAAGAAGGAAAATCAGACACAATCTGAAAGCCTTGAGGGAGAAAGCAAGGAGGGTGGGGGGGGGGATAAACCTGAGGCAGAGAGACAGCGAGATATATGAGCCTGTCACTCAACATTACGGTGTCACTACAAGCTGGACAACCATTAACAGGCTAATGAACACAGCGGGTCGTGCTGCAGCACAAACCGGCCTCACAGAGACAACAACTGTGGGGGAATTTCATTAGTGCTGCAACAGCAGGGGACAGAATCCACGCACTCCCAACCAATGGAAAATGAGGACTTTGATAATACATACACACATGTGTTTAAGAAGAAAATAAACACATAAATATGCTCCAAAACTGATGCATCTTTATAGTATATTCACTGTCACTGTAACCTACCAACTATATTACCGGGACCAGGAGCGGATTTGTGCTTCTGCCCATAAACTAAATAGTCTACATAGTTTGATGGCTTCTTCCATCTAGTCCAGTTATGAATCAAAAGATTGGATCAAAGATTTATTGCTTTTCGGTTGTTACAATATTGCAGTTGATGTGATATACGATCGGGTCTGCACAGTTTATTTAAAAAAAAAACTATAAGATGCTCTAGCCGTTGCACTTACTGCCCGGCCCCCCCCTGGATTTATGAGGACTATGGTTAACTGTTCCTCAGATCTCTGCAGGGTAAATCCAGACAGCTAGCTAGACTATCTGTCCAATCTGAGTTTTCTGTTGCAGGATTAAAACAACTTTTGAACGTACACATGTTCCACTATTTAGGCTATTTAGCAGAGGCACTGTGGCTCTGTATGGAGCTTAGCACCGCCCCAAGACGATTGTGATTGGTTTAAAGAAATGCCAATAAACCGGAGCACGTTTTTCTCCCATCCTGGAATGCTGTGTGGACTAGCCAGACCTTCCTCCGCAGCGCTGTGGAGGAAGGTCTAACTGTGCGAAACTAGGCTTGCCCTGATGCAGCCTCACAACCAGACAAGACCAACGTTCGATCGGAGCGCCACACGCTGGCACATCTCTCTGTGTGTACTCTTACATTTAACGTGGACACTGATTAAAGATTACAATGTACTGATATTATAAGGACTATGCACATTAATCAACATTTCTGTAAATGCGCCAGTGTTAGCCGGACGGTTAATTTTCAACTGTAGTCCTAGTAACCTAGCATGCATGTCTTTATGGTGGGAGGAAACAGAAAGGCCCTGTCCGGACCGGGGATCCAATCCTGCCCAGACCGGGGATCAAACAGTGCAGTGACAAACTTGCTGTGAGGGAGAAGTGCTAACCACTGATCCACCGAGCCAATTAATTCAGTTTAATACGCATGTCTCTCACAAACCTTAGTTCCTACCCACATTGTGTAAAATGCGTTGACCAATCTCCCATCTTCATGCCTTAACTTTTTTATTGTAGGTGACATAAAGGTGTCTGACCCAATGACCTGGCCCTTCACACTCATGGTTCATCCACCTTATGCTGACCCTTGTGATTTCCGGTAACAAGTACTTAGCAGTTTGTTTTCCTTCTGGTCACGATCTTTCCCAACGTCAGAGAACAATTCATCACTCTTGTTTCCTAGTCCAGCTTCAATCTGCTTCGGTACAGTGACCCCCGTACTTAATATCTGTAATATGTAGCCTAATAAAGTCATAAAGAGCGGAGATGCTCACAAATCTCGTCTAGTCTCAGGTCCCTGGTGGGTATAATGAGTGTGGTATTACCTGCTGCGTTCCATCAATGATGCCCAGAACACTGCATGGCTATACTGTATTTAAGGAATTCAAAGCATTTAATATGTTATTATGACTCCTTTATCTATTAGCATACAGAATCAGCTGTGATTAGTTGTTTGATATAATCAGTGTAAACAGGCTATTGCAATATGACAAAAAAACACCAAGAATGTATTACTTATAAGTTAATAACTGTACTTGAACATGAACTCACAGTACAGTACAGACCAAATATTGAGGTACTCAGGGTATCAGGAAGCCTACAGAGCACAACCATGTAATGTGAACTACATCTACAACTATTGACAGCCTATGAACAACTGTAAATCATCACATCCCCCAGACTCTCACACCCAGTGTAACGTGAACTTAATAAAACTGTAGCGTTATATGATCAACAATAAACCTAGATGATTACGTAAATCGACTACCACACGTTTGGGAATCAAACAAACGCTCATTCGTCTCTTCATAACATCTAGCGAACGTCAGCCGGAGTTTACCTCCGTGGGTCGAGCCTAAAGCACGAAGCAAGCTAAGGTTTGAGGAACATCGCTGAGCTAAACATGATTGCTATCCTATCAGGGTGTGTTTTGAATAGGGCTGGGCGATATATCGATATTATATCGATATCGTGATATGAGACTAGATATCGTAAATTAGATTTTGGATATCGTAATATCGTGATATGACATAAGTGTCTTTTCCTGGTTTTAAAGGCTGCATTAGAGTAAAGTGATGTCCTTTTCTGAACTTACCAGACTGTTCTAGCTGTTCTATTATTAATGATTATTTATCTAAAATCTGAAAATGTGTAGAAGAAAAATTTAACAATTTAAAACGTTGGAAAAAACTAAAATAAACCTTATGGAGCTTTGATTTCAAAAAAGGTACTCCTGTTGTTATACAGTATTTATGTTCACATGTTATTGTTATTTGAACAGCTGAGCATTGAACCAGGTGAAGAAACCTGTTTATTATTTATTCATTTGATTTTGCAACTGTTCACTGAAATAGCCGGTTTCTATGAAACTACTTGTGACATGTCATATTTGGCTTTGAATTTGACTGAACATTTGCTCTCACTTTGCGGAAAAAATATCTGGATATATATCGTATATCGATATTCAGCCAAAATATATCGGGAAATGACTTTTGGTCCATATCGCCCAGCCCTAGTTTTGAAATCAGATGTGGTTGAGCCTGAATCCTTTACCATAGTACCGCATAATTACGCAGGGAGGGGAAGAACATTCAGTTCATCAAGACGTTTCCTAAAAATTAACATTGTTCCCGAGTCCCGCACCTCGAGTCCGAGTCGAGTCTGAAGTCTTTTGAGGACAACATTGTGTGTGCGACTTAAGTGCGACTCGAGTCCTAGTCTCAAACTCGAGTCCCCCATGTCTGATAAAGAGCCATGGACTGGGCGCACTTTCGTGTCTATGCTGTCCTGTCAAAATAAAGGCCTAAGAATGCCAAAATCTTAACAAAAACAAAAAAAGAGCCATGGACACTCGCTAAAATGCCACACTAGCTCTTTGGCTAAAACTGCCTTGACACCTGTCTGTGACTCTGAACACACTCAGCCATTTATCACCACAACGTGGCTCACTATTGTGCTGTAAACAATAGAGGCGTTCTCTCCGAGTGCGTTTATGGAGCTGTAAAGTTACAAGCTTTGAGAACACAGGCTCCTGGACACTAAACACACACACAGAGACAAAGGAAGAGAGGTAACAGTTCCACGCTCACACCACACACACTCAGTTACAGAGTGATCACCTACCAGCAGCATGGATGTGTTTTCCGTGTGTGTGTGTGTGTGTGTGTATAGATATAAGAAACCATTTAACGTAACTCGTCATGGCATTAAGGTGATTTCAATCTTTAAAAATCCTTTTCAGCTGCTATTATCATTTTATATATCTATTGGAAGACACGAAGGAGCAATTCAAGCGTCCTCTCGCCATCATAATAGTCACGACTCTAACAGGATGGATCGTCTTCATTCAAAAAAAAAAAAAAAAAGGTCTACTGTCGGTCCAGAATAAGGTCGGACGGTTCTACATGTACTGTAAATAGATACATATTCTGTAAAGCTCCTCTATTTACAATAACCAAGGAAAACCTTTCTGAGCATCTGATAGGGCGTCTAACCTGTAGGCAACTCTAAAATCAGTCAACTTCATACCCGATACCTGATATGCTCCTTAGTTTTCTGGAAGACAATCTGCTTAAATACAGCTGAAATTGTATGTTGTATTGTTGTAAATGTGCTTGTTTCTATGTATCTAGGGCCTGTCTTTATGTTATCTGTTGACGTATTTGCCCCTGTACATTGCCATGTGCATGAAACAGACTGTGAAAACAAATCTATCTATCTATCTATCTATCTATCTATCTATCTATCTATCTATCTATCTATCTGTGTTCTGTCCAACTCTGTTTAAATTCCTTGTCTCATCTGCAAATTGGACACCATATGATATTTTAAAAAATGAGATTATTTCAGCACTACAAACTGATTTTAAACATTGGATATGTAAAATTAAAAATAAAAAAACCAATCAGAGGAGCTGTTGGAGCTTCTATAGATGTCTCTCTGAGGGTCTGACAGCTTTCAGTCAGCATGTTGGAAAGTTTGCGTGTAGCTAGAAGGGCGTAGCCAGCTGAGACACAGCACGGCAGCCAACAAAACAAATTATTATTGAGACACAAATTATATTTGAAATAGTCAGCCATATGAGACGTTTTTATTATTATTATTATTATTATTATTATTATTATTATTATTATTATTTTACTCTGCTGAAAGGTTGGGAGGAAATAAAAACACACTTCTTTTTTAATCCCCGTGGCTCTAAGACCGGAAAATTGACCAAACGAGCCAGAAAAATGCACCTCGGAGTGATGGAGGGATGATCTCTATCCAACTTGCGAGCCCAGGGGCCATCTAGAGACAAACACGCGAGTGTTGAAAGCCTTTCTCCCTTTTAATGTAACAGTCAAGTCACTGAACGTACCTGAGATGAAAAGAGCAAGCACAATCCCGAGGACAATCATGTTGGCCGTGTTCGGGACACCGGGGGGGAGAGGGGGGTGGGGGTGGGGGGTGAAACGGGGATGTGGGACGGGACTTGGTGCGTCCTCGGCCGGTTCCAGCAGCACCGCTGTGCGCCCCGCTGCAGACTACATTCACTGCACCGACGCCGTCCGTCCGTCCGTCCGCTCGCCTTTTGTTCTCTGCGACGGTAAAGTCGCTCAAGTTTCAAAAATCCCCAGAAGGTAGGAAAGGACCGAGATCGGAAGTCTCGGAAGAATGTGTCGGAGCAAAGTGCGCGCCACAGAGGCAGCCAGTGAGTGCGTGCGAGCGTGGATGCGTGTGCCAAGGCTCCGGCTCCACACCGGGGAAAAAAAATCAGCTACTGGACGGAGGGAATGTGAAGCGTCACCGGGCTGAAGCTGTGCCCGCGGACAGTCATCACGACGCGGATCCGCTGGGAAGGAACGGGGTCCCGGTACATGGTGCGATGATCCCGCTGACAGGCGGAGGAGGCTGGCTGGCTGGCTGGGGCTATTAACTGGCGATATCCCTCCTCTCTCTCTCTCTCTCTCTCTGTCTGTCTCTCTCCTCCTCCTACCATCATCATCATCACCAGTATCACCTTTAGGGACAGTATAAGGGATGAATAGCCCTACTGTCTTCATAACTGAGTAGTCACATATTTTAGGTTGATTTTTTCTTCTTCTTTTGAAATCTGCACCCAAAAGCAATACTCATTCTCACTTATGTTAATAAAGCCCCAGCTATTTTGTATTGCCTGTAATTATAGTGTGTTGCCATTAACCCAGAGATTTTATAGATTTTTTTTTTTTTAAGAATCTGGCTGCCTCCCAGCAGTTTATTGGAATAGCATGTGTAATGGTTTGGACACTATCGAATGCTTCTACGTGTGTCAGTCTAAGTTTCTTACAAGATAAGCAGTTATTATATTCTTCTGAATGAGATTATTCTTTTTTTTTTTTTAGAAATTGCATGATGAAATGCTTCTTCACCTTTGAATTTTCTGAAATTTTATCTGGATACATTGTGATCACATTGTGATGGCATGATTCAGATATTATTGCAGATATATGCTGTTAAGCCTTTTGCTCATTATTACAGTATTATAATATCTAGTGATGTCCAAATGAAGATTTGGGAACCATTTTCTTCATTATCTGAGCCTATTATCTATTAACCCACCTCAGAAATGCTTCATGACGCTTCATTTGGACATAACTGGTAATTTCTGAATCGTGGGATCACAATGACAGATAGCCAACTTCAATAACTTCATAAACCACAAACACCAAGCTTTTCAGCCATGTGCATCACGTTTTAGTGTTCCCTGGAAACAGTTTTTTGTGTCGTCAAATTGGTGAAGATGTTTCTTCATGTGTGTTGTGTTAGGGCCACCGTATGTTTCCCCTGCTTCCAGTCTTTATGCTAAATTAGGCTAACTACGTACTGATTACAACTCTGTACCTAACAAACAGACATGGGATTGCTACAAATTGATTGATACAAATAAAATGTAATTTAACGTATGAGGCAATCCATTTTGTAGGATGTGTCTTGAAATTTCTTGTGTGTATTTGTAATTCCATTTCCAAGTTTGAGCACATTTTAGGACAGGCTTGTGTCTTTTGTATGTATGCCTATTGCTCAGCAGTGGTTTCAGTGCCGGGAGTGCATGGTGTCTGGATTCAGTGCAGGTCTGCAGGTGTGGAGCGGAGCTGTGCGTGTGCACTGCTGGACTGGATGATTGTATAAATGGAGGAGAGAGGAGCTGGAGGAGACACTTTAATGGCTGGCCAACCATAAATAGCAGTAACACACAGGCAAAGTGCAAGTACACATGCATCAACACTCACCCAAATACACACACTGTGCTTACATTTCCTCACATGCAATTTCTATAATTGGTGATGGACGCAGCGGAGATGGCACACAGTTTAATGGCTGAGCATCTGCAAAATGCTAATGCCTGAGTGTTAGATTAGTCTCAGTAACAACTAACAACAGGAGAAACAAGATAATAAAATTATAATTTCATCCAAACTATCATTTTTTTTATATATATTTTTTTTATTGTTGCACAGAATCATAAGCATGAGATCATAGACAGCAGAGCCAGGGAGGTCACAGCCACAATGACAGCAGAATGCTTTTGCTCATGTATTTACAGCTTTTTCAGCTCCACTTACAAAATGCAAACTGCAATCAGTGAGTCCATTTTCTTGCACACACACACACACACACACACACACACACACACACACACACACACACACACACACACACACACACACACACACACACACACAACATACAGAAGTGTTACAACCTTGTCCCATCAAGCAGATTACATGGCTCTGTGTTCACCCCCAGAGGTCATCCAACCTCATGCCCTGTTGGGCAACAAGCTGCTCTGCTAATCAGTGGAGAGCCTCCTCTCTCCAGGGAGAGACATATGGCGAACAGCACTGACATCACAACATACCAACAACCACTGTGACATCACAATAGAGGCTCTACACTGGCACCACGAGTCTCTTTGTGAGCACATCTGGCTCCACTATGGAGGTCTACTGCCAAACTGGCTCTATACAACATCAAGGCTACACAAATTCCACCAGACATTTAGTTGAGACATTCACGTTCTGCACAGAAGCATCTGTTTAACTTTGGGGATCCTGTGATTTTTGATCGAGCGCCATCAACGGGTCAGATTTTAATTCGTCCAATACTGATTTGTGACCAATAACCTGCAAAACTAGTGACAGTCCCATCAGTCTCGGCTACACCGTTAGCATGCTAACAAGCTAAACTGATATAGTGAACACATACGAACGAACATATACGTATAAAAGAAGTGGACGTATGCTGAGGCTCCTTAAACCTGCATTCTATCTTATTCATGTTTTGCTTCATTTCAGTTTTAGTTAAATGGGCAGGGATTTAAATAAATGTGCTTAGCTCATTACGGCAACTGCCCTGCTTCTTTGTGTTGTAAGTTTTGCACAATATGACAACAAAGCCATTAAAGTTTCCTCATGAATTAAGAATTTTGATCGTTCAAATACATTGAAATTATTGGCACAACACGTTACTAGAATATTGGGCCGCCCTCCCAACTTTTTTTGTATTTATTTTATTTTTTGCTCTCTCCTAGATAAGGCAGAAAAATACCGTGTGCAAGCTCAGTGAAAATGTCTTTGGAGCGTACAAGGTGGGTGAATTTTACTTGTGAATAAGAAAAAGTGACATATTGAGTGATTTTAAGTTTCCTGACACACAGTCAGCTGTCCTGTCCTTAGCTAAAGTTTCTGCTGAAATCCAATCAGCGTGATCAGTGTAAATGTGCCGGGTTACCTCGTGCTATTGGCCTAGTTGAGTCTATGAAACAACATTGCCATGTACGTTGCTTGAATACTCACAGTGAAGCAAAGTAACCACTGACACAGAGGATGCAATCATCTGCAGTCTTTTTAATTCAATTATTTTAATGTATTTGTCATATTTATAAATGATGACAATGTTGCTGTCCTTGAACAATCTCATATGTAACTGCCGAGCAAGCCGCTGAGCACAGCTTTGGCTGGGGAAAAGATTTCACGGACTATATTTAACTTTTCTCCGGTCCCTCAATAAACCTTCCGCAAATGACACTGCTGATGAATAAATAGTCACTGAAAAGCTCTCTGAAATAGTAGTTATATATTATTATATTACCAAATGCAATTACAAGCTAGCAACAGAAGTGATAGACATAATATAATTTTTTTTTAGAGCAAGAGCAGGCAAGTGTTGAGGGAGTTTCCAAATATATTCCACCATCCGCCAAGCAGTTTGGATGAAGTACACTGGCCCCTAAAGGATCACCCCATTTGAAGACATTTAGAAAGAATGAAGAGCACACAGTCACACATTTTGGACATTGATTGTGGGATCATGTGCCGTAGTTCTGAGTGAAGTAAAGGAAAGTGAAGCAGGGATAGCCTCCTTGTCATTATGGGCCTACTTCAAGTGTAAAACACAAAGCATACGTAAGCAGTTATGTAAGCAGTTTGTATCATGTCACTATCCTGACTGTAACTCCAAATAAACTGAAATGTTGCGATAGAAAAAAGAAAAGAAAAAGAAATGAATGTAATTTCAGTGCTTTGACTTGAACAGCATTTGGTCTGAAAGGCCCTTTATGTGACATTCTGTGCCGAGGCTAAGAAGCATGTGTCGAGAAATCCCGGAAGCTGTCCGGGAAGCGTGTATCGAGGTCTGTACCGTTTTAGACAAATGACAACATTGATGACATCAGAAGCCTCGCTGCCCGTCCGTACCACGTGACCGGTTCGGAAAAGTGGTTCCAATCTACACAATTTTATTCTACATCCATGATCTACACGCGCACATTCACCGCCCTCTGCCTGGTTAAAGCACTGCCACTTTCCAGTTCTAGAATACTAATATTGCCCCTCCTGCTATTATTATATTATGACCCAAAGGATTGAGTTACATATGTTTGATAGCCGCATTCCTCTCAAGGATATCCGTTTTTTATACAGTTATGATAATGATAGTACACCACCAAAAATGGCACAGTATATTGATATAAATGGATTACGTGGAAATTTATGTTTTCTCCATTGTTATTTCTAAGTCTTTACCGGCAAAATATACAGTCAAAAACCATCTCTGATACAGTGTATCATAGCTCACATAGATTATCTGTAAAATATGTAGGGTTGGGTATCGTTTGGTTTTTTTCCAAAAACGATACTTTTAAAACGGTCCCAGTGCCTAAACGGTGCCTGAACCGGTGTATATATTATATATTTATAATGTATATAATATAAAATATAAAAAAGGAGCACAAAATGAAAGTCGGCAACATTAAAGAACGGTTTGTTTATTGCTTAAGGCCATATGGTCAAAATAAAATGACTGATTAATAATGTAATAACAGTTACTTAATAACAATGATTTATTTCACCAGTAAATTGCAAAAAAAAAAAAAAACACCAGATGGGAAAATGATATTTTACAATAACTTTGAATGCACCACGAGACTGGAGAGGCGAGTTTCAAGTGTTGTTTTTCCAACAACGGCAGCTGCGGACTGTTACGTCCTGGTGTTGGAATCCTCTACAGTGAAATACAGTCACACCATCACACCACTTAACGTAAGCTGTAAGCGTTTTAACCATTTTAACCATTTTAACCATTTTATCCATTGGGTTTAATCCAGCTACTAGCTAACGGTAACGTAGTGTACCATGCAGCGATGCTTCTGAAAAAAAAATAAGTCAGACACCGAAATGAGGAACCAAAATTTCCGTTCTTATTCGCTCTCATTACTACCGTTTACGTCAGAACTGGTGCCCTATTGGCCCCGCATTTCGGTACCCAACCCTAAAAATATGTGCCTGTTTTACACCAACAGGTGGCGTTGTGAGAAATGAACTCATTTGCGAACCCATTTGCTGGAACGCTTCGATGCTTCACGAGGCTTCGTCTCGCCATCCATCACTACCTTTAACTATTCATCACCTGTTACACATGCTAACACATGTTAACCATGAAGTAATCGGACTGTCCAATCCATTGTTCATCTTTCAGGATGTTGCCATTGGTCCCATCACAGGATACAGCCTAATTACAGATCTGTAGCTTGCATTGCCAGCTGAATGGAAACCACAGTCCATGTATTACTGAATTAATCAAATGTTTTCCTTGATAAGCAAACAAATATGGCTTTAATAGGAGAAGAGCGGTTCATTGGGCTGGATCCAGACTACGGCAGCTTGTTACGGTGATTGCTGCTGGAGTGACTGCAACTCAATAAGCCTGAATGGAAAAACATTTGATATCAAAGTGATGTCAAATTCCCAATGCTAGCAGCCGGGTCACTGAAAGACAAGTTATGTAACGTGTGCGCTAATATTCAGTTATTTCATGTGGTGTATCTATAAAACATGCCGCCCACTCAAAACGTCTAAACAAATGTTCCCAACAGGGAGCTTCCTCCTCTGCTGTGACACGGCTTCTTGTTTGCCGCTCCTTGTCAAGCCTTCTGTTTGATGATACTGATCAAATAGATGATGCTCCTGCTGCAGAGAATACGCCTAATAAAGTTATCAACATCAAATACACTGTTGATTTTCTTTTTTTTTCACATTCATTCCGGAGGCTGTGTTTCTTTTTGTCTGGGTCTATGACAGGTCAATGAAAACATTGCTGAAGTTTTTTTATATAAAATTTGCACTTTGATGGAGTTCAGTCAAATAATTATGCTCAGACTCTTTGGGTTCAGTAGCACCACAATCACTCTAAACTTCTACCTTAATATCTTTTAATAAGATATTCTGAACTCCAGGTTCAATTACCAGCTCTTCCAAAGATTTCTACTTCATTAATGACCGCCAGGAAATTTAACCTGCTCCGGAGCCATAAATACACCTCAGAACGGAACTTTGGTCACATGTCGGCAAGTGGTTTTATACCGTAGGTAAGGATAGCCAAAAAAAAGGCCACAAGACAAACAGAGATGCAGATATGTGCTACTAAAGTTAAGAATCTTGCATACATTTAAGATGTATTCAAGATGTATCCATAAGCCCATCACTCCTAAACCTTTACATGTGTCAGTACCTTTCTTGGCTCTCAGATATGTTGAGAAATGCAATTCTCGCAAAAAATGTGAAAATGTCAAAAAAGTTGGAGGGATTTCTGACCATTCATATCAATTCTCGAGTTATATTTAGCACCAAATCTGTGTAACAGGTATCGATGAGACATAATCGAGCATGAGCATGGCCATCATACGATTACACTGAAAACAAGTTAGACTGAAGAGCAGCTGTTGGTGTACAGGGAGGAGAGCAGAGGGGAAAGGACGCAGCCTTGAGGGGAACCGGTGCTTTGCGGTTGGGTTTGTTGGTTAGTGTGTCTGTCTGCTCTTTGCTGCTGAGCAGGTAGTGTACAACGGGTTTATCGGAGCATTCTCACTGAAAACAGCTCCTGCTGCTGCCGGAAACAGAGCTGATGAGAGTGGTGAGAGTAAACCAAAATACTATGGAGTGAAGGCTGTAAAACAATGAGCTGAAAGATCCTTAAGGCTCTATAGAGCTGTAGGGAACTGCAGAGTCCAAAACACACTTTGACCACAGACTGTACATATAATGGATGTAACATCAGTGAAGTCACCCATTGGTTTGTGGACTGCCGTTTTGAAGCCAGCAGTTTGCATTTTGGCCGTCACAATCTTGGTATTTTAGTGACCATATTTGGACGAACGGGCAGGACGGGAAGATGATGCTGCCAAGCCAGTGTCTCTATGGTTTCAATGATGCTGTGCTAAGCTGAATGCTAGAGAGGGAAAGTTGCTGATTTTCAACCCTTCTGACGCAAGTCATCCAGCAGAGTTTTACTGGCGGGTAAACACAGACCTCCAGATACTGGCGCCATTCATCTACATGTACGACAGAATAGAAAATCTGCAGACTTTCTCGTAAGTTACCAGCTAACGCTAGTGGTAGCTAGCTAGCTTTGGTTGACAAGATGCTACCAAACACAAAAAAAGACTTTTTTAGGCAACCAAAATGTTCCAACTTTGCTTGAGTAACAAAAACACAGTGAGAGATTAAAAACACAGACAACAGCCAAACACAAGTTCAGGTCCATTTTATTGTCCACAGTGTTAGCATGCTTAGCGTTGTTAAAGCTTTGTCCGGATTGACAGCTCCTAAAGCATCCCCTGCTTTATCCTCTATTTTAAACCCTGATTGAGACAATAAACTCATCATGAAAATGTTTACTAAGGTAATACATCAAGTGAGAAGTAGGCTCATTTTCTCATAGACTTCTATAGAAACTAATAGAAATCTTTTTTTTGGAGCCAATGGAGTCGCCCCCTGCTGGAAATTAGATAGAATGCAGCTTTAAGGAGCTTCAGCTTTGGCTTCACTGTTCAGGCCTGGAAGTTAGTCATGACATGCTATGACAAGAAATGTTAATTTATTGGTGGAAGAGTTAACTGAAAAAAACATTATTTTAACCAATGATGACCAATCATGATCATAATTGCCAAGCAGATAAATAGGTTCTCAAATATTTCTCAATATAAATATCTTACAGCTGCTTTTTTCTAAAACTGTTCTCTTCCTGAGATTTCTTATGTTGACCAGTTGCCAGAAACATATTTTTCAGGCCTTTTTTAAATCTAGTCTAATGGTTGTTAAGATACTCCTCAGTATTTCGCCCTGCTAAGCTTCTTGACGAATAAAGAAATGCTCGCCATCATTTACATTCCACTTTATTTTGTTTGTGAGTTTAAATGCTTTACGCCACAGGACATGTTATCCATTTTGAAAGCGAGCAGGAATCATTCAGCAAACAGCATGTAATCTAAATGCATGAATTACAATAATTGACTTGTTCTTGACAGCGTAAGACAGCTTCATAACAGCTTCATATTGCAGACTTTGAACATTCCTGCAGTTCTGTCACACTCAGGACAGTTATTGCAAAGCATTTTGGCTGTGACAAAGTTCGGAGCAAAGACACAAACAGGAAGTGGGTTTTTATCAAAATTGCTCACAAGTCCTAATTGTACCTGTGAGAAGTGTTCACGGCTTGACACGTTGTCACTGAGCTGCTGGAGCAGCTTTATTCTTTATCGGAACAATTTGCACAGTTTGACAAATGTTTCTTTCTTTTGCTGCTGTTTAGTTCACAATGCAGGGGATTGGAGAATGTAGATATGTCCCAACACAGTAAAATTATAACATCCAAATAGGACTATTCAATTCCAGCCTAGACCACATTTTTGACATATTAAAGCCAATGCCTGGTGATTTCCTAACCCTACATTTTTGTTGCCTAAACTTAACTAGTTCCATTTCACAAAGTTAAAAACAGCGGCCGTTATGTTAAATAGAATGATCACATGAGCCAAACTGGCATCTCGGTCACGTGTTACAGTAACAAGTTAAAAAACGGCCACTGTGTGGCAGTAAAAAGACACAATTTTTTAGTCGTGCAACAGAAAACTCCAATTGGACAGATAGTCTAGCTAGCTGTCTGGATTTACCCTGCAGAGATCTGAGGAGCAGTTAACCATAGTCCTCAGAAATCCACCGGAGTTTAGAACGCCAACACAAAGAAAGAGGAATATAGGAATATAGACTAAGAAGTGGCCACCACACACGCTTCACATCCTGCCGCTTCTGGATGTCTCTTGACCCTTAAAGCAGATTCTCTGGTCTTGCTGTGCGTCGTGAGCCACTTTTTCTTGGTTTACAAAAAGGAATTCTTACGTATCATAAGAGATTCTTACCAGAGTTTCAAGGGTCGAAGAGTGATGTTACCTGGGTCCAGGAGATGTCTTCCCTCTGGACCCAACATCCATAATGACAGGGTCATGCTGTCAGCCTCCTCCATTGTGTCCTCATGGTCCAACTCCTCCTCCTAATCTGCTGGACCCAAGAAATCCAACGAACTTAAAGCAGCTATAATCAATATTTTTACAATAACAATGTACAATGTGCAATTTAATTCCATTCAAATTTTTCAGGTTTCAGCATTTATCATGTGGGAAATATACTATGTATCTATCTTTACGTAATTTGTTGTTTTACTAGTTAGCATTTTCGTCATGACAGTCATGAGCTGGATGCGTACAAATGACAGTATTTACATCTTGAATCATGACAACATTAAAATAATGTAACAATGTGAAAGGTGTCTTTGGTAGTGAGGCACCTACTGAGAACTATCAGCAGAATATGCAGCTCCCCTCATCTCTACGGAGAGCTTTATACAGAGTTTCAGCTCAGTGTTTACCCGCAACGCTACTGTTCTGGTTGACTCTCAACGCTTGCATAGCGTCGCTTTTGGCCGCAGCAGGCAGCTGTTTCCAGAGAGCAGTGAGTGGAGCATTGAGCAGCTCAAGAGACAGAGATTTCCCTCAAGAGATGGTGGAGCCCAAAACCAGAGTTGAAACGGAGACTATTAGCTTTGACATTCATCAGGTGGACACAAACACATCTCCAAATCAATGACAAATGATAAATGATAAATTATAATGTTGATCTGTGACTGTAAGTGTTCGCTAAGTTCGCCAGATCAAATAATAAGGTGATAATTTGTCATATGTTTCCACTGCCCCTAAGTGATTGATGTTAACAGTCTATGCATGCCAACCATTGATCACTACATTAGCAGTAGTAGTAGCGGGAAAGAGAAGACAGGAGCTGACGTCTTGGCGGTCTGGGGCAGGGTAGCTGACCCTCCAGAGCACAGATCGGCAACCTTTTTAATATGAAGTTCCATTTTAAAATGTTCTTGTAAATCAGTGGGCCATATCAGCATTAAGCCTGCCATCATCTACGGGGCCTGCTCAGGCAGATTATTTTTCCTTCGCGCCGCATTCTGTGAAGAATGCAACAAGTAGGGGCGGCCTTTGCTGCGTGTCATTCCCCATCTCTCTCCCCCTTTCATATCCATCCACTTTCAATTAAAGGTAAAAGCCCCCAAAAAATAATCTTTAAAAAAGAATGCAACAAGTACTAACTAATCGAAAGCAGGTCTAGGATTAGGGCGGGTCTTTGCGGAATGCGGACGGGGGAAAAGTCAGTCAAACTACATAATAGGCTGTGCTCTTGCCAAAGCCTGTGGAAGACGTCATTTGGCATGCAGAAGAAAGGTCACTTCAACATTTCCAAAAGAATCTCTTGCACACTTGTTGCTAGTGTGCCATTGGTTAAGCTACCCAGTGCCAATGTAGGCCCGTGTGCCTAAGGTTGCTGAACCAGAGGGCGAGTTCTTAGAAGGTGTGTGTTTGACAGTGAAACTCTGGCAACCCTTCGAGCATTGGCTTCAGCACACCAGGTGCATCCTGTCAGTGGTGCTCGGGTGTAGAAAGGAAAGGATCAGAGAGGAGGGGTTGCAGATCCACTACAGCATGAAATGACCACAAATTGTTACCAGATCTCACAAACAATTGCACATAAAATCTCTCCCACTCGACCGCTGCTTATCTCTCGACACTACACCTCTCATCTTCTCTCGTACCCTTTGTTTCTACTCCTCCACCTCTTCTCTCCTTCATCTTCTTATCCTCCCCACTCCTCTGAATGTCTCTCTCTCCTCTCCAGGTTGCCCTCCGCCTCCTCCCGTCTTCCTCTCGTTACCATTTTATAGGCTTGTTAGTTCCACTTGAGATGCCAAATGACAAACAATCTAAAGCCAGTGAGGCGCTACCTTGCTGGCCTCATAGAGCTGTAGAGTCGAAACGAACAGGATATGAGCTGAAACACTCACACGGTCCTCCCCCGCCTCCCCCGCCAATCCTCATGTATGAACTGAGACACTCAAACACACACACACACACACACAACCTGTAACGACAAACACAAAGTCATTTTGAACCTTTGAATTCACAGTGTGGAGAGATCAGTTACTGTTGGACCTTTCGGTTTTATTTTTAAGTTTGACTGATTCCTTATTGCTGACATGTTTTTGAAATAATTCTAGCAATATCATTTCCATTTTTATGTTGTTAAATGTTATATTATATATATTATTATGCTGAGATTCAGTAAAGAGGGTCCCGTTACGGTCAAAATGCTGATTTAGAGGCTTTTCCATCTATACAAGAATTAAATTCTGTGCTTCACACAGGATTATATAACTTTCATTCAAACCATGGATGTACTAAGGCAACGTTTTTTAAGCCAAGGACCCATTAACTGAAAGAGAGATGGAGCAAGGACCCCCTACTACATATATTGTATAAAATTAAGTTGCATATTAAACTGGGCCTAGAATAACATGTAGGGCGGTTTAATGCCTTCATACATATTTTTTTGCATGGAATACTAAGCTATTAAAACAGCCTGATAATTGTTGGCATGGTTTTATAAATCATGTTTTAATGTTAAACAGTGAATCGTTAGGATGGACTGTATCTGTGGATGGCCTTAGTGACTACCTTACCTAAAGGCCAGTAAGCAGTGGGGATTTATATTTGCTAATAATATGTTGGATTTATGTTAAAGGAGAAATCCGGCGCAAAATGAACCTAGGGGTTAATAACACATGGGTACCGAGTCGAACCGTTCTCTGGGATATGTTTTCAGGCTAGTGCACAGACTGTTTTCCCAAGATGGCGCCCGCCTATATACGTATCTTTTTAATAAACTGTCTGTACACTTACAACGTTCTCAATGCTTCGGTTTACATGTACGGACCCTCAGTGTGCTACCGTGGAAGTATGGTGATATTTTGAGCCTTGTTAGTGGTGTAGAAATAGCAATTTCTTTTTACTTTACCAGTGCCCCGACGACTAGCGTTAAGCTAATTAGCGGTTTGCAATAAATCTGGTCACATTCGATTAGCATGAAAACATATCCCAGAGAACGGTTGACTCTGTACCCATGTCTTATTAAATCCTTGGTTCATTTTGTGCCAGATTTGTCCTTTAACCCTTGTGTTGTCTGTTTTTTTCACCGTTTTTTTTTGTTGCTTTTTCCAACATTTTAAATTGTTAAATTTTTCTTCTACACATTTTCAGCGCTTATTTCTACGTCCCATATTTTCTGATATAAAGCAAAAATTGAAAATGGGTTATACTGACCCGAAGACAACACAAGGGTTAAGACTCTGACTCAAACATCTTCAATCAGACTACAGTATATATGAATTATAATATGCAAAGACTTGAAGGTCTTTTCACTTGATGAATTGGGTTTTTGGATACATTTTTACAGTTCATCAATTTACAAAGGATTAAGTTTAAACATCTCCATCAAGATGGTACATACAGTATTTCGGAGGGAGATTGAAAGGATGTGGCTTGATACTTTGAGATGTTAAAGAAACAATGGGATTTTAATTTCATTGTTTTCAGGGCAGCATTCAGAAAGGGACTATGGGATTAACAAATATTTCCTCTGAGAGACATTTAAATGTCCTGCATCGCAGCATCATTAATAATGCTGCTGAAGAAAATTGAACAGTGATAAAATGCAGAATGTGTCAGTCGTTCCCTTGGTTGTATTTACTGTTATGTGTGTATTCATGGGGACATATATCGAAGATTTGGTTTTCTTTTTTAAAGATTTTTGTTTTGTTTGATGGATGCACTTTTACGAATCGTAAGAGAACTGACCAGAGGTGTCAAAAGTATTCACATTCATTACTCAGGTAGAAGTATAGATACTAGGGTTTAAAAAGACTTCTGTAGAAGTTGAAGTATCAACTCAAGCTTTTTACTCAAGTAAAAGTGTAAAAGTACTGGTTTCAGAACTACTTAAAGTATAAAAGTAAAAGTAATGTAAGGGGGAAAAAAATAATATCAATATGCTTTTTCAAATTAGACGGCGAGTTTTGGAAACAATCAGCTCGTGGTACTTGTGGTGTGCAGAGCTTGCAGCACATTCGACAGGAGTTGTTTTTGCATCCAACCATTTCGAAAAATTCTTCCAGGTACAGCCAGCAGGATGTAGAAGGGTTGGCTGGTCTTCCTGGCTACCAACCTCCTCGCTGGTGCTTGGTCGGGACATTTCGCTCGAGTTCCCTTGAGTCTCTGCCACGGACATCTTCGTACTAGGCTCATAGACAGTATATAAGAATCTAAGAATAGGCTACATACGTCTGCTATTTCCTTGCTGGAGTGTGACGTGATTTGTGTCATGTGCAGGTGCGATGGATCGCGTACAAACCAATAGGGTGTCGGAATGGTATATGTTTATACTTCTCATCCAACCACAATCAAATTCACTTTATCCGGATGGCGCGATTTATCTGGATATGGGTTTTTTTTGTGTAAAACGACGACAAGCCAGAATGAAAACAAGCCGAACTAAAAAAGGAGCTCAACGGGGCTATTTTTAAAATGTAAGGAGTAGAAAGTACAGGTAATTGCGTGAAAATGTAAGGAGTAGAAGTAAAAAGTCTGCTGTAAAATAATTACTCCAGTAAAGTATAGATACCCAACAAAGTACTTGACACCTCTGGAACTGACGCAGCAACTAGTGCCTCCGTTGCTGTGGTGCAGAATGTTGACATGAAGTAGTATGTAAAATAATCTAGAGGAACAAAACGCATATGTAAGCACCATGAGAAGCATAAAACCAAGACTTGTGCTTTATCAGACGTGTGGGGCCCTGCAGTGCTCGGCTGTCGCTGAGTGACTGTTCCCTGCTGCTATCACCACCGTGTGTGTGTGTGTGTGTGTGTGTGTGTGTGTGTGTGTGTGTGTGTGTGTGTGTGTGTGTGTGGGTGCGTGGGTGGGTGCGTGCGTGTGTGCCTGTTTGTTTTCTGTGGGGGGTGCAGGGTGAACAAATATGTCCCTTTGAGTCAGTGGCTGCCGAGCTAATATTGACCAGCGCGCCTGGCGACATGCAGCAGGTCAAATTAAGCACAGTAGCGCCTGTCGCAGAGCACAAAGAGCCAATGACACGTCTTATCACCTGGATGAATTAGCGTCCGTCTGTCACACGGCTCACCGACACAGCGCAGGGACAGAGCAGCTGTGCAGCACGGACACAGCTCTGGATCTGTAGCCTGGGTTGTATTTTTGAAATGGATACACATTTCCCATTTTTTAGGTTTATTCTTTTTCTGCCATTTTCAGATAAAAAGACCTGGAAAAGGGGATTAGCGCTGTCATACGGTAGCTACAACCAAAGATGTACACAAGCGCTCACTGCTGGCCTATTCGCACTTATGAAACAAGAATCCTGTTATTATTTATCCTTAATTTACCCCTGAACACACACTAAAACCTTCCCACGCTAGGGGGTTTCTTTACACATCCATTTGAAATGCTTGAAACATTTTTTTTCAATTAATTTTGTTAATTCAATTAAACTAAATTAAATTAAGAGGTTTTAAAGGGTTTGGGATTTGCCTTTTTAAAGGTCCCATGGCATGAACATTTCACTTTATGAGGTTTTTTAACATTAATATGCGTTTCCCCAGTCTGCCTATGGTCCCCCAGTGGCTAGAAATGGTGATAGGTGTATACTGAGCCCTGGGTATCCTGCTCTGCCTTTGAGTTTAGTTTAGTTTAGTTTAGTTTAATTCTTTTTTTCCGGTCATTTGTAACTCACAACAATCACACATACATAGCAACAAGAAACAAACAAGACCGAAAAGGTGAAGGCTGACGCCAGAGCTTATTACACTTACCCTTTTTACATGAAAGTATATTTTTCCATCCAAAGATTTAAGTTACAGAAACTAAGTATAAACTATATACCCCAGTACAACACAAGAAGTCCAATAATTTTTGTACACCTTCTGGTATTCACACTGCTGTTTTATATTTGTTAATCACCTTATATTTATATAATTTTTTAAATCGGTTGATTGTGATCTTCTTTGTTTTACATTTGTTCTGCTTTTTGGTCTAGTAAAAGTACAACTTCTCTGAGAAAATGAAAGCTCAGATGGGCTGATCTGGAATCTTGCTCCTTATGAGGTCATAAGGGGAAAGGTTACCTCCCCTTTCTCTGCTTTGCCCGCCCAGAGAATTTGGCCCGACCATGAGAAAGAGAGACATCATGGCTTTCAAACTAGCGAAGCATGGCAGTTGGTCAAGGCCACACTCCCCCACCCTCCACCTTGCCCCCCCCTCTCTCCTCCTCAATAGCTACAGACACAGAAATGGGACATCCTAAGGAAAGCTCATTGTGGGACTGGCTCTAGTGGCTGTAATTCTGCACCAAGGCTAAATTTCGGGAAAGAGACTTCAGATACAGTATTAGGGGACCATTAAGGTCTATATAAAAGAGACTTCAGATACAGTATTAGGGGACCACTAAGGCCTATATAAAAGAGACTTCAGATACAGTATTAGGGGACCACTAAGGTCTATATTAAAGAGACTTCCGATACAGTATTAGGGGACCACTAAGGTCTATATAAAAGAGACTTCAGATACAGTATTAGGGGACCACTAAGGTCTATATTAAAGAGACTTCAGATACAGTATTAGGGGACCACTAAGGTCTATATAAAAGAGACTTCAGATACAGTATCAGGGGACCACTAAGGTCTATATAAAAGAGACTTCAGATACAGTATTAGGGGACCACTAAGGTCTATATAAAAGAGACTTCAGATACAGTATTAGGGGACCACTAAGGTCTATATAAAAGAGACTTCAGATACAGTATCAGGGGACCACTAAGGTCTATATAAAAGAGACTTCAGATACAATATTGGCGCTTTTCCATTACATGGTACCTACTCGCCTCGCCTCGACTCTACTCGCGGCTTTCCATTACGAAAAAAAGTACCTGGTACCTGCTAACAGACTTTTTTTAGTACCTGCTCAGTCGAGGTTCCAAGCGAGCTGAGGCGAGCCGAGAAGGTGACGTGAAACCCTGCAGGCTGCTGATTGGTCGGAAAGAAGCGTCACTGATCACTGCATTGCTAGCGAGAGACAGCATTTTTAAATAGTTTAGCCAGCGGTGTTTTTTTGCTGCCGGAGGCTCCACGCAGAGCTTTCTCCGTAGCATACAAGTGGCCTGATGGTTATACTGGTGCGCTGGTGTGTGCTTGTGTGATGTGTGTGTGTGTCGAGTCGCCGTATGTGTGTGTGTGGGGAGCTAGTGAGCGAGGGAGAAGTGAGAGAGTGACGGCGATTATCTCTGCAGCGAGTAGCGACTCTAGAGTCATATATATGTGACCACGGTGGGAAATCTGGAGCAGTAAACGTTAACTATCTCTTTGATATCATGTTGTTTACGGAGGAGGAGAACCAGGAAATGCGTCAGGGATATGGCGGGTATATGTCAATGGGAAAAGCAAGCTACTAAGCCACGCCCACGGCAGTCGCTATGACGACCAGCCACGCTGAGGCGATACTAAAATCTGCAATGGAAAACGGACGCACAGCGAGTCGAGGCGAGTAGAGTCGAGTAGAGTCGAGGCGAGTCGAGCAGGTACCATGTAATGGAAAAACGCCATATTAGGGGACCACTAAGGTCTATATAAAAGAGACTTCAGATACAGTATCAGAGGACCACTAAGGCCTATAGAAAAGCATCCAAAAAGCAGCATGTCATAGGACCTTTAAATGAATGGATGAATTCAGGGATCTCGGCTACCAAATAGCTTAACCCTTGTGCTGTCTTCCCGCCAACCATGAACTTGTTGTCCTTCCAGGTCAAAATTGAAAATGAACTTTTGTTTATGCTTCTTCCAACGTTTTGGACGACACTTTTTTCGATGGTTTTGACGCTTTTAAAATGTTTTTGTTACTTTTTTCAATGCTTTTTTTTTATTCATGTTCAATAAAACTAATTTAAATGACATTATACCTATTTTTTTTGTTACATTTTTTATTTTTATTTGACTTATAGTTAAGATCAGAGGATGTTGAGGGGTAATCACCGACTGGTTCATGTCAAAGTTAAAGGAGAATTCTGGTCGATTTCAACCCGTAGCTCTGTTGTTTGTAAATTTCGAGCGCTGTCAGTAGCGAGAAAAACTAAAACAATCGGTGTTACCTACACCATGTTATCCTCCTGCTACAGTTTGCACCCAGGAGGCTGAAACAGGGCAAGTTTCAAAACATGCTTTTAGCCTCTTAACATGTTAAAAAAAAAAAGTGCCTACCCATGTGAAGTGATTCCTTCCGAGTCAACACAGTGAATCTGACTGCAGTAGACGTGAAAGAAAATCATAAAAGTTGGGCTAATTCAGCTCTGTTTAGTTCCGGTGTTGAGACGGCAAGACTTAGGGACCGTCTACAAACTACAACACCGAAAAGAGATACAAAAAAAATTTATTAATTTAATGATTAAATAAGGGAGTGTCTCCAAACTTACCTCAATTATAACTTGTCTCCTGCTAGTACTTTTACACTTTTACTTAAGTAAAAAGCGTAAAAAGAGTTGATACTTCAACTTCTACAAAAGTCTTTTCAAACCCTAGTATCTATACTTCTACTTGAGTAATGAATGTGAATACTTTTGACACCTCTGCTGGGTGCTAACGCTAGCAGGAAGATAACACAGTGTAGGCAACACTAATTTATTTTTCATTTTTCTCGCTACTGACAGCACTCCTAATTTACAAACAACAAAGCTATGGGTTGAAATCGACCGGAATTCTTCTTTAAGTCAGGATACGGTTTTGAAACCATTTAAACATTTTTTTGGAATGCTATATAATTTAATAAAACACCCAAAATTCAATGGAAGTAATCATTCATTTTACCTGTGAAGAATGTTGTAAGGCAGCCCATACAACGTACATATGCATCCAAGTTATGTTTGGGCAATTTAGTTGAAAGAAACCTATTTTATTTCTGATCCATAACTTTGAAAACGAGTCAAATTTGACCCAAAGACAACACAAGGGTTAAAGTAAATGTGGTTTAGAGCAGTATGTGTATGTATAGGAAGCAGTGTTGGCGCCAGAGATTTTCTTTTGCTGGTGCTATGGGGTTGCTTGACGTTTCAGTGAGGGTGCTCTGAAATTTAGAGTTTCCCTTGACACGCATAGCCTAATGTTACACAAACACGCGCACATTCGCTCCCAACTCCGCCACGGTTTACTAAGTGAGCGAACAAGAGGGAGAGAGGGATTGATTTATGTTTTTTATGCACTAAAGTTGCCGATACAACAGCACCGTAAAACTCTGATTAGCCCACCGAACATATTTCATAGTTGTTTGAAACGGCTTTGGCCGCTACAATGAACGAGTTAGACTTGGCTTTTTATCTAAAAGAGGAACAGGAGACGGCGCTCAAATTGTTCCTTTGCAAGAAGGACGTTTTTGCTGTTTTGCCGACGGCTAGAGCAAGAGTTTAAACTACCAGTTAGCTCTTAGCTGGTAGCTAAGTATATGGGGCTCTGGATACGTCACCACGTGTATTGTTGTGATTGGTCGTAGTGTTATCCAATTGCGTGCAGTGAGATTTTCAAATGCATGCCTCGAGTTGGGCCATTTTCATTACTCATTGCTAGAACCTTAATTTTTCAGATTTGGGTCCAGTCTAGATTTTCAGGCTAGTTTTCCGTTAGATCGTTTATAGATTTTGACGTTTCCGACCGCACTTCAAGGCAGTGTTATTTCACAGGAAAGAGAGAAAATGAAAAGAGAGGAGCGAGACATAGCGAGGGCTTTGTTGTTGCAGGAAACATTCAGCTGTTCCACAAACTCCTTGCAGTTCAGTGCTTGTGTTTGGTGTTTTAAAACGTTCTTGTGGCAGAGATAGAGGCAGTGATGTTTCCTGTTTCCTGTACGGGACTCTCAAACCGCCTCAAAACACACCGACAAGTCTGATCTCCGGCTACATGATTGGCCACCGCAGCGTGACGTGGGGTTGCGTTTCTCCAAAAGTTGAGTCGGCCTCAACTTGGCATAATGCACTTTCATCGCAGTTATTATTATCTCTATTATTAATCTGAGAAGCACTTTTGTGAAGGTAAATAGAAGCTGCACATTGTAGCTTGTTTCCGCCTCTGCTGACTGCAGCGATCTCGCTTAATACCGGACCAATGTCAAAGATTGTTGTTCCCATCAGTCACTTAGACACAAAAACATAGGAAAGTCAGGTTGAAAAAAACGGTAGTTACCCTTTAAAATGAACCTTGCAGGTCCCCTGAGTGGATTCACTGAGCTTCTCATTGCTAAGTGAACAGAGCAGTCTGAGCAAGATGTGTCTCTATACAGAGTGGCAAACAAATAGGTGGGGCGGATGGCTATATGAAGGTAGAAAGATCTGTTAAACTAAAGGAGCTAAGGGAAGTACTGTAAAGTCAGAGAGCAAAGAGAAGGAGCGGCCTACATGTATCTTCATGTCGCTACATTGTAAGATGTAAGTGCTTACAGTACAGGCCAAAAGTTTGGACACACCTTCTCATTCAATGTGTTTCTTTATTTTCATGACTATTTACATTGTAGATTCTCACTGAAGGCATCACAACTATGAATGAACACATGTGGAATTATGCACTTAACAAAAAAGTGTGAAATAACTGAAAACATGTCTTATATTTTAGATTTTTCAAAGTATCCATCCTTTGCTTTTTTTGATAACTCTTCAAACCCTTGGTGTTCTCTGAACGAGCTTCATGAGGTAGTCACCTGAAATGGTTTTCACTTCACAGGTGTGCTTTGTCAGGGTTAATTAGTGGAATTTTTTCCCTTATTAATAAAAAAGCAAAGGGTGGCTACTTTGAAGAATCTAAAATATTAGACATGTTTTCAGTTATTTCACACGTTTTTGTTAAGTACATAATTCCATATGTGTTCATTCATAGTTTTGATGCCTTCAGTGAGAATCTACAATGTAAATAGTCATGAAAACAAAAAGGAAACGCATTGAATGAGAAGGTGTGTCCAAACTTTTGGCCTGTACTGTAGATAAGCCAGTGGCATCAGTAATAAAGGCAAGCTGAAAAAAAACCCAGGTTGTGTTTGTGTGCACACCCTCATAACTGCTGTTGCTGTAGCCTAATTGTATTTTAAAAGATTTAACTAATTTCATTACCAAAGGAAAGAAAAGCCAATTTACCTTTTCCTGAAACCAACTGGAGGGTTTCTAATTAGATCAGTGAAAAGCAGGGTTTCATTGGAATGTCTCTGTCAAGTGTATTTAAAGCTGACGGTCATTATGTGCAACACTGAATATAGAAAGCATGCTGTTACTGTTCAAAACACAGCTGCATCTGTGCAACATAAAGCCCTACCTCCATGTGTAACCTCTGCTCCATCCATCTGAGCCTCTCCTTCGTATCCTGATGGAACAGTACGGTCAGACATTTCAAAATCATGTCTCGTCTATCGTTGCAAATAATCACAATGCTGTATTTTTAATAGCTGCAGCCTTCTGTCAAATGGAATGATGTCTTACTAGAAACACAGACAGTTCTATCTGTTTGAGCAATATTTGGCCATCAATTAGGCCATCAATTAGGGGCCGTAATTAACAGCCTTGATGAGTCCGACTCAAATATTCTTTTTTTCATAACAGAGATTTAACCCTTGTGTTGTCTTCCATTCGACCATGTACTTGTCGTCCTGAAAATCAACACTTTTTCTGACGTTTTCGTCGACACGTTTTTTATCGACACTTTTGTCTCTTTTTTTCAATGTTGTGGTCTCTTTTTTCTACGTTTAACGCTACGTTAAAAAAGCTCATATTAAATGAAGGATAATTACAGAAGGGCAAATATCAATGTTCAGTCTGGTTTTGAAAAATTATTTTTCAAAAGCAATTTTTTTTTATAAAAACCCAAAAGTCAGTGAAAGTAGAGTTCCTAGCTTTTGTTGTACTTGCAAAGCGCAATGTATGGAATCATCCGAATTAGGTAGTTAAAAAGAAACCCATATTTCTGAGTCAAATTTGACTCAAAGACAACACAAGGGTTAATAAAGGGAAATACATAATGTCTTGTCTTTTTCAAACTCAGGTGAGTATTAGACATTAGAGACATCCAATACAACGTTTTGAAACAAACAAAGCTTAATATTTCAGCACTTGAGGTTGATTTGGTTATAGGATAACCCTATGTATGAAATTCCCCACTCGCCCCATCCTGGGCGGTCCTTTTCCTTCCTCCCAGCTCGGGTCCTCTACCAGAGGCCTGGGTGCCTGAGGGTTCTGCGCAATATCTTTAGCTGTTCCTAGGACTGCACTCTTCTGGACAGAGATCTCAGATGTTGTTCCAGGAATTAGCTGGAGCCACTGTCACAGTTTGGGGGTTGCAGCCCAGAGTGCTCTGATTACCACTGGAACCGCTGTTGCCCTTTCCACATCTTCTCTAACTCCTCTCTAAGCCCTTGGTATTTTACAAGCTTCTCATGCTCCTTCTTGTTGATGTTGCTGTCGCTTGGGATCGCCACATCTATCAAAAGTGCCTTCTTACGCTGTTTGTAGACCACCACACTGTGCCGTTGGTTAGCCCTCAACATTTTATCAGTCTGGATGTGGAAGTCCCACACGATCTTAGCTGTGCCACCTTTGGAGGAGCCTCCCACTTTAACCCTGACACTTCCAGCCCATACTCGGCACAGATGTTTCTGTACACCCCTCTGTAATGCTGCTGGACTGCCTCACTGGCATCTTTACCCAGCTTGCACCTGGAGTCCTGTCTGCTATGGTAGACCCCGGCCTCTATTGGTCGTGTGCTCAGCGCTTGTTCTTGTGCTGCAACGATTAGTGCCTCTATGCTATCTTTCAGTCCAGCCTTTTCCAGCGACTGGAATGATTTATTGATATCAGCTACTTCTTCTATCTGTTGGTGGTACGTGCTGTGCAGGGGCTTGTCCGATCCATGATGGTTGCTCCTCATCTCCGGGTTCCTGCTGCCTGAGATATTCACTCAGCAGATCAGTTGGAGCTGTCTTCCCGATGTACTCCTGGGTCTTTCGTTGTTTCATCCTGGATAGTGGCGCTGACGCTCACTAGTCCTCGGCCACCCTCTTTCTGCTTGGTGTATATCTCAGGGTGCTGGACTTGGGCTGAAACCCTCCATGCATTGTGAGGAGCTTTCTTGTCTTGACTTGTCGATCTTGAGATATATATATATATATATATATATATATATATATATATATATATATAGATATATATATATATATATATATATATATATATAGATATATATATATATATATATATATATATATATATATATATATATATATATATATATATATATATATATATGGCCATTACAAGGGATGGTAAACGAGCTTCCTTATCATGTCCGTAAAGAGAATTTTTAACTTTTTGGCCTATGGTTTGGTACTGAAAAGCCAAATGTTAATACATTTTTAAAACCATTCACAAAAGAGTGTCAGTTATTGTCAACTGTTGGCTTCAAGTTACACAGAAACAACATTGTGAATCATTGTAGAGTGATAGCAGCTGTTATGATGTGTGATTCAGTTGTCAGGCCCATTCTGCAAAAGATGACCCAATTTAATGGTCATTATGGGTGCAGTCATTAACAATTTCCAAAGGGAAATGGAACTATTAAGGTTTATCCATACAGAGATTTTCCAAAAAGGATCATGCTTCAACCCTAAATGATGCAAGGGAAGCTGTGCGTACCACACAATCTGTGAGGGGCATTAAGGGGCCCACATATCTTGTCAACATCCCACACTTTGACCTCATATCTGGAATGCCTCCTGACCCTATGCATAATGTACATCTTGGAGTTGTTCCGAAATGACAAGCATGTGGCTGGATAGTGAAAACCATGAGGAGCCATACTATATTGGTAATCATGTTTCTGAGCTCGACCAACAACTCTTGAGAATTAAACCACCTTTCAATATCACAAGAGTGCCCCGCTCTTTTCAACAAAGGAAGTTTTGGAAAGCTAGTGGATGGCAGAACTGGTTACTGTTTTATAGCATCTTTGTCATAAAGGGAATACTACCCCATGCATTTTACCAGCACTGGTTGATCCTTGTCACCTTCATGTTCTTGCTATGTAAGGACAGAGGTGGGTAGAGTAGCCAAAAATTGTACTCAAGTAAAAGTACTGTTACTTCAGAATAATATGACTCAAGTAAAAGTAAAAAGTAGTCATCCAAATAATTACTTGAGTAAGAGTAAAAAAGTACTTGGTGAAAAAACTACTCAAGTACTGAGTAACTGTTGAGTAACGTCTGATTTATTTTTTAACATAAGCATTCAATCAGACGGACAAAAATACAAAATAATCATATTTAGACAAATTATAGTTCATCCAATCAATTAAATTAATTTAAATTAATTCATTAATTATGAAATAGCTTAAATTAAAAATAATCCAGGTAAATTCAAGTACTTAAAAAAATAATATCAATAAAATAATAATACATAAAAAAAATAAATAAGCATAAGTAACACAAATTTCCAAACCTTTACACTTTTTTTTACCAGACTCTGCAGGCAGAACTAGAACAAGGTAATGTAGCTGCTGTTTGGTACTTTTACTAAGGTAAACATGCTTTCATTCACAAAGGTGGATCACTTGTTATCGGGTTCAATCGCCGTGGTAACTTATGCTGGACGCCTAACCTGGTCAGGAGCAGGATAAGTTGGAGATCAGAGATCAACTGGTGTGAAAGCACCGCCTACTGACCGATCAATACTCCACTGGTAACGGCTTCACCGTTCTTAGAAGATCAGGTGGAGCTCGGTGCGCGGAGAGAGAGGGAGAGAGAGAGGGAGAGAGAAAAAGAGAGGGGTGTGCTCATACAAAAAATATTTAGAGACCGACAGCCCCGTTAACATTCCCTGATGGGTATATTTGCCTTGTGTAATGCGCACAGCGGTTTTATGTTTTTTATATTTTTTATTTGCTCTCACGATCGCTCTCACTGCCATGGTTGCAACTGAAATAAAAGGCTAAAGCAACGACAGTTTATGGAAAGTACAAGTGTAATTATGGTCAGATATTGTGCCTGACTGATGGGGAAGTGATATTGATAAGAGTTGTGCGCATCTACAGCGTCGGCTATTTCTTTTTTTTTTGCCAGCTTTCCTTCCCGTTTTAGGAAGCAGCGACTGTATTGCGTTTTGCATGTAAAACCATGTATGTGTTCATTTGTATGTAGAATTATAGTTTGCTCTTCTTATGTAAAATATGTGGCTATTGTTGGTCATGTTGTGCAAACATCACCTCTTTTATGTTAACAGGCGCCGCTGGATTGGGAAACCCTGGGTTGGTTGAACTAGTTGATAACCAGCGTCATGACACAGTTTATGCGGGACCGCGGTGGTTAGGTTAGGTGAAGCCGGGTAACTGAAATAAATCCAGGGCATGTTGATCTTGCTTCGTAGTACAGGGCGCGGTTCCTCCTCGTCTGTGACGTTTCTGACATTGCCATTTTTGTTTTGCTGCAACTGTAAAAGCTAACCCATCCCGCTGCTAGGTTTGAGCAGGGTGACGAGACTGCACAACTACGTTTGATTGGGTGAAACACAGTCACGTGGTAGAGGCTTTAGCGGAAGTCTCTCTCTCTGTCAAAATAAAACATTAAAATGAGGCGTACGCGGGGGGATAAAAAACAATGACGCGTAGAATACCAAAGAGGTAAAAAGAAAAGTAACGAGCTCATTGTAGCCTAATGTAGCGGAGTAAGAGTACAGTTTCTTCTTCACAAATCTACTCAAGTAAAAGTAAAAAGTATAGTGATTTAAAACTACTCCTAGAAGTATAATTTTTTCAAAAACTTACTCAAGTAAATGTAACGGAGTAAATGTAACTCGTTACTACCCACCTCTGTGTAAGGACACTGTCACATCAGAGGGGTTAAAAAGTTGTGAAAAACTAGTTGTTGAGTTTGTCAAACAGTTTAAAACACTGTATGGAAAGGAAAATGTGTCATTTAACGTACATTTATGTCTTCATTTGCCGGACTCTGTGAGAAATTGGGGACCTTTGTGGGCACATTCAGGATATATTTTCGAGTCTTTTAATGGGGAGATACTGAATATATTTCATGGCACCCAGTGTGTTCCCTTACAAATAATGAAACAATTCACATTCACATTTAAGTGTTGCCTCTTTTGAAAAACAATGCACTGAGAAATGCTGTGCCTAGATGTATACAGCTGTATAACAACTTGACTGGTGAAAAAAAGTTTGAGTAGCAGATCAAGTTGTGACCCTTGGTATACACACTATGTACAAAAACTTACGAACGAAGACATACTGGCTATGAGAGAGAAACTTGCAGTCACCACGGATACAGTTGTGAAAATATTCAGTAGAACTTTTGTCAAAGGAGAACTGTATTACTCAAAGCAGTTCACTAGGGTAATGAAAAGGAATAGCTTCACTGTTTTGTTGGATAATGGATACATTATCACTGTGTATTATTACATTGTGGTAGAGAGACTTGATGAAAGAAAATGTTTTGCTGTTGGAAGACAGTATGACAAAACACAGTTCAGTGCTACATTTAGAAAATGTAGTCTGCTTGAAATAGTGTTAAAGGGCAGGAAACAGGTTTTTGATGTGATGGATTTCAAAAGGAAATGTATGTTAGTTGATCTGCCACATTATTCCAACCTTTATGCATGTATACCTCCACGTTCCAGTGTGGAGGACTGAAAAGTCATGTGGAGGAATAAAATGTTGATGATGAAACGTCATGTGAATGTGTATGAAAAGTGGACTCAAAGAAAAAAATTAAATTTTTGCTGCTGTTAATGATAATTTAATTTATAATACTTTGCCATCTACATTTTACAATACACTATATGAATCAATACACAGCCATATATGGTCCATCCATATGGCTATACAATGTAAAATATAAGGAATGCCATGCAAAAATTTGATTTGGTCTATTGTTGATCATAAAAAAATACTTTTTTTCAATATATAATATAAAATACAGTTTTGTTTGCACATTAGTGTATTTTAAAATATATTAATCAATATATAGCAATAGGTTGTCCATCCATATGTTACTATTTTCAAATATATGAGGAAGTTTCTCATATATTGAAATATATTTTCTAATGTATTGCAAAATAAATGCTAGTATATTGCAATATACGTTTGTTTCGTAAGTTCTCTTTACTTAGCTGATTGGTTCTTGCCATAATATGAATTCTAACAGTTGTCCAATAGGGCTGTCGGCTGTGTATCAACCTGACTTCTGCACAACACAACTGATGGTCCCAACCCCATTAATAAGGGGTAAATTCCACTAATTAACCCTGACAAGGCACACCTGTGAAGTGAAAACCATTTTGGGTGACTACCTCATGAAGCTCATTGAGAGAACACCAAGGGTTTGCAGAGTTATCAAAAAAAGCAAAGGGTGGCTACTTTGAGGAATCTAAAATATAAGACATGTTTTCAGTTATTTCACACATTTTTGTTAAGTACATAATTCCATGTGTGTTCATTCATAGTTTTGATGCCTTCAGTGAGAATCTACAATGTAAATAGTCATGAAAATAAAGAAAATGCATTGAATGAGAAGGTGTGTCCAAACTTTTGGCCTGTACTGTATAGCAAGATGTAATAAAATTCCAATTTTGCGAAGTCAAAAACGTAGATACAATAACAAGTTATTTGTGCGGAGCCGCATGGATTACACTTTAGAACTAGCTGATTTGCTTTTGATTGTGTTGTATCAAACAGTTACATGTCAATAGAATTCATTTTTTACGTTACCTATTTTGATATTATTGAATTATCAATGCCTAATAATCTACGGACGTGGTGATGTTCACAAGCGCAAAGACCAGCTGTTTCCACAAAATACTTCAAAAACAATTTTATTTTCTTGATCAGAGGATTAAAAAAGGAGAAAAAAAACATTCTACATCAATAAAATCTACGCTCGGGTTTACCATTCAGACACCCACAATTTCTCACAGTTTGTTATCCACAAAAACATGTTAAAAAATGAGATACTAACAAAATAAAGGAGAGGAAAAAGATGGAGAGCACGCAGGGTTGGGCCCCCGCGCCCCCCCATCGTCAAGGTCCCTCCATTAGCGAGCAGCTGTTGAACTGCAGTCAGATGACTCAAGTTGATTTCAAAGTCTTTAAAGAGTTGTCGCAGCCGGCTCCGGCTCGTGTGTATCGGAGGGAATGAGGATTGAAAAGTGATGGAGAGTGACAGGGGACAGATTGCAGACGCTCGCAGCTCGCCCTCAGGTGAGACCGGGGAAGACAGATCACCCCTGCTGATGTTTAGGCGAGGGAGGCGGAGAGCACAGCTGTGTGTGAGAAGGCGGGGGGGGTTGTGAAGAGCGTACAGTATGCACATGCACACGCACACACACACACAACACACACACACAATCTGAAGTGGGTTCATGGCAAATCGTGTGTTTCTGACAGTTTTGGTCTGTGTATGTGTGTGTGTGTTTGCATAAGGGTGTGTGTTTGCGTGTGTGTGTGTCAGACACGGCCCTGCGGCTGAGGATCTGCTGTCACTAAGCAGCTGACACTTCTTAGCGACAGACTGACAGATTTTCACAAACTAATTTGACTCTGAGGAAGACGACGCAAGACGCTCATGAAACTTTTTTCACATCCTGCCAGCGGAGAATGTACTGCAGCGTTCATGATGATGATGATGAGCTAACCCCAAACAACTCGAGACACACACACACACACACACACACACACACAGAGAAAGAGTGTAAGAGAAATGCAGGATAGCACAGCGTGCTGACAGAGGCAAGAGGGTGAGAAGCGAGAGGGTGAGAGTGTGTCACTAACTGCCTGATCACAACCTTCCATCACAGTTCAGCACGCCTTGCTAAAGTCAGGTGATCTAAGCACCGTGGGTCCAAAGTTTGTGACTTGTGACAAGACAAGCTTTCTGTCTCTTTGAACGGGTTGTGATACAACGTCTTCAAGGGTTATTTTAGGCTGGTACCAAAGCTGTCAAATCAGATGCCTGTGCAGACTAAACAACCAAGAAGGCTTAAAGAGGAAGCTCTCAGTCAGGTGTGGTGTGAAAGCATGGCACATAACTAGTAGTGAATATGTGCTTTTAGCAAGAATTGAAAATATAAACTACTATTAATTAAAGGGTTTTTTCAACATGTTGCTGAAATGCATGATATCACGAGCTTAGGATAATGCTTTCTTGACAGTTCCCACATAAGCACATGAATTTAAAGGGTAACTACCATTTTTTTTTTCCTGGACCCTATTTCCCTATGTTTTTGTGTGTAATTGACTGATGGGAACTATAATCTTTGACACTGGTCCAGTATTAAGAACGCTGCAACTGGCAGCCACACACCGGGCTGCAATGTAACCCTATAGGACAAATGTGCATCTTCAATTGGGTCCACTAAAAGTTCTGTTTTTGCCGCTGACAGGCACAGATTATTATTGTAAGTGTCTGAGAACATTATGGAAAGGATCCCTAGAGAGATAGACATTTTTAAAACCTCTTTAAGACCTTTCTGTTTAACCAGAAACAGCTTAGGTCACTAGTGCTAAACCCACCAGACTCTGTGGGTACTTTTAGCGTGTATAGAGCCAACATATTTTCACACATAAATCGGTAAACTATGTGTTTATTTCAACCAAAACTAGAGTTGTGGAATGGAAAGACGACTTTTCATAGTTTTATTTTGTTTCGTTCTACTTTATTTACATGGAGTCTGGTGGCTTTACCGAAAGCAATTTCACGGATGTTTTTTGTTAGAAAAAGGATCTCGCTCTTTAACAGAAAGGTCGACCTGCTTAGAAATCCTTTCCATAATGTTGTCAGACACTTAGAATATTAATCTCCTGCCTGTCAGTGGTAAAACGAGCACTTTTGTGAACTTAAATACAAGCTGCACAATTGTCTTATTAACTTACTTAGCTTGTTTCACCGTTGCCGACTGCAGCGATCTTACTTAATACTGGACCAGTGTCAAAGATACTTGTTCCCATCAGTCACTTAGACAAAAAAAAAGGTAAAGAAAAAGAATGTTAATTACCTTTTAAATCCATGTGCTTATGTGGGAACTGTCAAGAAAGCAATAGCCTAAGCTTGTGACGTCATGCATTTCAGCAACAGGGAAGTGTTCGCCTTTAACTTCCTGTAGTGGGAATGTGTTGCGTTGTGTAGATGTCAGTACCCGATCCGTTCCACCGGCACGATCCGTTCTGCGCATGTGCAAGATGACACGTATGCCATGACGTAGGCGCAGATGATAATGCTGCGTTCATGCCACCTCGGAATAACAGGGACCACCCCCCGGTTACGTTGAAAAGCAGGCTACAGCTAAATTAAGACTTTACAGTAATAACAATAAAGACAAATATTGAGTGATTGTATTTTAAATGAGCACAAGTAAAGTAGAACTGACGTAACAGCTGTTATATATGTTAACGTTTATTTTCAAGTTTTATTTTGAGGGTCTTTTAAAGTTTACATGCTGTCTCAGCTAGCGGTTAGCCCCATTAGCTGTTAGCTAAACTAACGTTAGCTTAACTGTGGAGGCTAACGGCAGACCGCTGCAATCAGCTAGCGGTTAGCCAAATTAACCGTTAGCTAAACTAACGTTAGCTTCCCGGTGGAGACTAACGGCAGACCGCTATAATCACCTAGCGGTCCGCCGAATTAGCTATTAGCTAACTAACGTTAGCTGGATGCTAGCGTGGGAATATGCTGCGCATGCGCAGAACGGATCGTGCAGGTGTAAGCGGTGCCGTTATTCCGAGGTGGTGGTGGCCTTAACGCAGCATTATCATCTGCGCCTACGTCATGGCATACGTGTCATCTTGCACATGCGCAGAACGGATTGTGCCGGTGGAACGGATCGGATACTGACAGAAGATTGACATTGTGATCATCATCCTTACCTACATTTGATCAAATATTTATAAACTAACATACAGCGGTCAGAAGGTCATCAGATCACTTCTGCTGCACAGCTCTGGGATCAGCTGGTCATGTTCCTGTTCGGTATCTGTGCTGGTATCTGTGTTTCATTATGTATTTATAACACTATGATAGCATCTGCTAATATTCAAACTCAGTGTCACAGTGGAGACTCATCTAGTTTTAGTTACACACAGTCCAGTGTTATTATTGTATACCAAGCTATTCCAAGTAAAATATACATTATGTTAGATTAGGTATAGATAGATTAATTAATCTAAATCATTCCAGATTTGTTTCTGACGACTGCAAATTAAGTTAATAATTCAATAAGCTGCATCATCATGCTGATAAGAGCTGTTTGAACTTTTCCCCGTATAAATAGCTACTTCACCACACAGTACACCTAAGTTTGCTACAAATAGTCTTTATAGTCTCATATCTGTGGTATCAGGTTGTTCAATTAATTTCAATATTATGTATAGTGTCAGAATAAGAATAAGTTGTATGTCATCTGCATAGCTGTGGTAGAAAAAGACATGTCAGTGGAAAACAGAGCCAAGTGACTGGTGTACAAAGAGAAGAGGAGGGGACCCAGAACAGAACCCTGAGGGACCCCAACAGTGAGGCTAGGATCAAACACCAATCCTCTCCAAGTGACCCAGTAAAAATGTAAAAAAGTGTACAAATATTCAACAGACCTTTCTTTCCACAAACAATGTTCTTGTTACTCTCCACAGGACACACTGTGACCACAGTTCATACACTCTGTCTTTGGTAGAAAGAAGTTCAGGTAAGTTTCCAGAAAGAGATGTTGCTGTTGAACTTTTTTTTCTTTACTTTTAGCAGCACAAATCATTACATTTTATGAAATCCTATTGTATTGAGATGCAGGCAGAAGTCTCAGTAGATAACCTGTGTAAATAAACCCAGAACGATCTGCACCGGAGGTGATTTATTTGACCCCAGGCCTCTCAGTGATAATGTAACATTCAGAATAATTGCCATGTGTGTAACTTAATGTGTGAAGGAAATAAAAGTATTAATACTATAGAGCTGGCATAATGTGCTCTCTGAGCAGAGCGCTGCAGAACACAACAGCTGAAAGCACTTCACACTGAAGATGGAGACACTTTCAAAAATAATAGGCTCTGAGAGAACGATCACTACTTCAACACCAACTCATAAGTAAACGCTTGACACAGTCAAACCCATTTGTATCACTTAGCAGAGCAGCTATATGTTTCAGCCTGCACTGCTTTGTGAGGCACCAAGGCCAGTAAAACGGGTCTAATTCAAAGGCCAGACACACACTCGCTGGCACATCCACTCATCAACTATCCAGCACTCACACAGCTCTTGGGGGAAATTACAAGCTGTCACACAATGGACTGGTGTTTGTCTGTGTGTGTGTGTGGGTGTGTGTGTATGTGTGTGTGTGTGTGTGTGTGTGTGTGTGTGTGTGTGTGTGTGTGTGTGTGTGTGTGTGCGTGTGCGTGTGTTCACTGGTGGCAATGAAAACGTTTTGATGTGAACCTGTGGCAGAGCATCTTAGCAACGACCTGAAAAGAGCAGGAATTAAAAGCTACACACACACACACACACACACACACACACACAGAGCCACGTAAATCCAGCCTCTCTATATTTACTCCACGGGGACCCTCGGATGGTCAATAAAAATGCCCCGAGACCTTGATGCAGATCTGGTTGTCCTGAAAGCGGCCCGGGCTGCTTATCTGCTGCGTGGAGATAGGCTACAGTAATTCACTTAGATCCAGATCCTTCAGATAGACTCCTCTGCTGGGAACACAACAACAACAAGACAGACATGGCAGGAGGAAACACCATATTCCCAACTCAATATCCTCCCCGTCTTCTTCCCTCCTTCCTTCTTCTTCTCGTCTATCTTTTCATCAAAGTTCCTCTCCGTCGCCTTTCTAAAATACCGTCCCCCTGTCTCATGGATGAACTCCCCCACTCTCTTTTCTCTCCCTCCTCCTCCTCTTCCCTCTCATCTGCAACTTTCCTTCTCCCCCTCTTTTTGGCACAATGAACCACGCAGAGCACATCCTGCAGCTAAGGCATTATCTAAAAAAAAAATCCATAAAAGTCATCAGTGTTTTTGTCGTTTTTCATTTCTGAACCCGCTGCTTCAGCGAGCTGTACCCCCCGATGAAGTCGGAGTGAGAGAGAAAGGGGGTCAGCTGATCAGTAAACCTTCAGAGCAATGCCAGGGCTACATCCTCACAAACACATGCACACGCACACACTCTTGGATCTCAGTACAGTCAGGGACTCAGGTTTCGCACAGCTTGCTTTTAATTCTGTCCTAATTAACAGCAGTTTGCTGCTCAGCACACATTTCACTCACTGTGTTTGTGAGGACTTCAGTGGTGGAAGAAGTACTCTTTATTTAACTAAAAGTACCAATATGAATATACATAGTTATAAGTCAAAGTCCTTTGTTCAAAATTCTACTTATGTAAAAGTACAGTATTATCAGCTAAATGTGCTTAAAGTATCAAAGTAAAAATGCTTGTTCTGCGGAAAAATGCCCCCTGTAACTAATACGTTATTATTATGATATGACATTATTAGATTGTTAATACTGGTGGATCAGCAACATTATACTGTTGTAGCTGGTCAAAGTGAAGCTACTTTAGGAGAAAGTAAAAACTGTGATTCAAGCATTTCTCTGTAACAGTAAATATAAGCCACAGTATTTGAAATTCCTTTAAAAAAATCCTTATTATTTATCAAGAGTCAAAATGCAGTAATAACTCATCAGGACTGTGTGGGAGTGGTTCGATTAGATTTGATTGACAGTTGCATTTGATTGACACAGTATATACAGTATATATAATATATATAAGTTTTATATATAAGTTTGAATATATTGAATGAAAGTCTGAATATATTGAATGAACCTTGAATATATTGAATGAAAGTTGAAATGGAATCAGATGCCATTGTCTGCCACCATCTTGTGTTTTTGTTGTAATTAATCCTAACCTAAGTCTGACACATGAGCAAATCAGCAAGAATTCTAGTGTCAGCAATTTTGAGCAATGAAGAGATTATTAACACACTGTCGAATGCATGTACGGGCCAAAACACTGGTAACGATAACCGTATCCAGTACTGTTCTCTCAATGAAGAAATTTGTTCAGTTTTTCATCGTGGAAGACAGAATGAAAGGAACCTCTTTGGTCAGGCAGGTCCCTTTCATCAGGCTCAGGTCAACACGCCTTTCATTCAGTATATTCAGACTTTCATTCAATATATTCAGACTTTCATTAAGTCAGACTTTCATTCAATATATTCAAGGTTAATTTAATATATTCAGACTTTCATTCAATATATTCAGACGTTTCATTCAATATATTCAGACTTTCATTCAATATATTCAAGGTTCAATATATTCAAGGTTCATTCAACACATAAAGAGTCTTTCATTCAATATATTCAGACTTTCATTCAATATATTCAAGGTTCATTCAATATATTCAGACTTTCATTCAACATATTCAGAATAAGATTCATTCAATATTCAAACTTCACATAGGCCTATATATATAACAATTTCCTAAACAGCATGCCATACTATATATATATATATATATATATATATATATATATCTTGTTATTTAATAACAACATGTAATAAGTCCGAACACAATTTTTTACATCACTCACGTGTCTGCTACAACCTACCTCTCTGTGCGGCAGGAGCTCAGCTCATTTAGCTTGGTTTCTGGGCTGTACAAACTCCTGTAGCTGCTAAATGCTCCACTGTGTTGACCAGCTAGTCTCTGACTGTGTCTGAGCAGGTAGTGTACAGTGGCTTTTTACAGCTGCCTGCTGCGGCAACAGCAACTCTATGAGAGCTTTGAGAGTGAACCAGAACAGTAAAGTTGCATCCACACAGACTAACACTAAACTGAAACCATAGACTGTAAAAAAAATAATGTATGTAGCATCTGTGACATCACCCATTGGCTTTCCGACTGTTGTTTTGAAGCCTTGAGTTTGGCGATACAGCTGCCATTTTGTTGTTTTTGCAACAGGCTGTGATGATTTCTGACGCGAGGGTGAAGCTGGGGAGGAAGATAAAGCTAAGCCAGTGTTGCTTATGGTTGCAATTGCGCTAAGCTACGCTAAATGCTAGAGAGGGAAAGTTGCAGATTTTTAACCCTTCTGACACGAGTCGTTTAGCGGGGAATTACTGGTGGATAAGCACAGACCTCCGGGTACTGGAGCCATTCATCTGCATGTACAGCAGTACAGAAAATTGGCAGACTTTACCCGAAGTTATCAGCTAATGCTAGCTTGCTTTGGTTGGCAAGGTGCTACCAAATGCTTAAACAATTCCAATCAACTTTGCTGAAGTGAAAACACAGCGAAAGGGTTAAAGTTTAAGATGAAATCACGGACAACAGCCCCCTGCTGGAAATTAGATAGAATGCAGCTTTAAGGAGTTTCAGCTTTGACTTCACTGTTCAGGCCCAGAAGCTTCATCCATTATTTTAACAGGCTATGGCTGAATCTTTTACTAAAATTCCGTAGAGGCGAGGGGAGCTGCAGATTCAGCTGGAAGTTGTCTGTACTTTTCATCACTCAAGTGGCCCGTTTCACATTGTTTTCATATTGTCATTTGGTCCATTGTTATTTGAAAAATCAAATATAGCAGCTTAAAGTACAGTTCTAGAGGAAATGTACTTTCCAGCAGCACGGTTACTAATTAATTGCTGTTGATAGAATACACTGAAGACCTCTCCAACATATAAACACGCACGCACGCACACACATTATCTATACACTTGCATCACTTACACGGCTCACCTGAAGCGGTCCCTTGGGGGCTGTTTTGTGACGGTGTTTCCACTCTGCAAGCTTTTCAAGGCCACATGAATGTGTTCATGCTCTTCATAAAATCAAAAGACATTTACCACCTTCTCTGTTGCGACTGCTAATGAAAAAAGGCTTAACTGAAAAATGCAGATCTGCGCCAAGAGGCAACTATCAGGGTGTGAAAGCACTATTTAAAACCTGTCTATATCTGCTTCACTTAACAGTGTGTCAGTCTAGTAAAGTGTTTCTTAATGCCATTTCAATTCCAAAACAATATGCATTTAAGCAAGTGACACTTTAGGAATACTAATACCAAGGAGGGTTTAATGAAAGAGGCTATTGAGTTGCATTGTGGGAGCAGTCAACACGTTCTCACTTCCAACGCTCGGTCAGGACTCCTTGGTGCCCCTTTGTAACGCACTTTGTTCCCCTTTAGAATCAGTTTTCAACATGCAGGGCTGCCTCTCATGAGGATATCAGCGGATGTAGCATAACAAAGTCTGCATGAGGACGAGGTTGGGGTGGACGGATAGGTCAAACAAACAGGACTTGCACCCAGGGGACTGCTGTTCATGGGAAACCAAAAGTCAAGCTTGAATATTTTAACTCAAGTATGTAACTTAAGTTATGTAACAAACCACAAGAGTGAGTGAGAAGATGTTGGAGCTGATCATGAACTCGGAGGAAAATATGTTTTTGCTCTTCCCCCGACTGGTTTCGGCAAGTGTTTGATCCGATTGGTTGATTTGGCCCGTCTATCACCAACATAAGTGGTGATAGACAGATGGTTTATCCAATCAGCTAACCAGTATTTTCACCCCTTCCCAAAAGTTCTCCAACAGAAAGTTCCCAGACGGATATGCCGAGTCCATCTGGCAGAGTCAGGTTAAGTCTAAACAAAGATGCAATAGAGTTGCATTATGGGAAGTGTAGGATCCAGTTTTTTAAAGCTTCAGTCGTACCAGGGTCTGGGTAGGCAGGATTTCCCACTGCTGCATTAACTCTGCAACTTTATTATGTTAATCTGTCTCTTGAAAGTTCCTAAACTTTATTGCACAATGCTTAATTGCTGGACAACTCTAAAGTCTTTATCCTGCATTGCTATTGTGGTTTATTGTGCATACTCAACACGGCTGCATGTAGGGTCCCTATTGCTCTGTTGGTCTTTACAGAAGTAAAGCGTCCCTGTAATAAAGTCCTGCACTGGCTGGACACGCCACCATCTGCAATGTGTTGAAGGACCATGCTTGTGTTTTTCCATATTTTGTGCTCATAAACTTTAAATGGCCTATTTACCGCCAACCATTCGACAAACCATACCATATGTTTGTGGATTGATCTCCTACCTTCCAGGCAGCCAGTGAACTGTGCTGAGTTTCAGAAATGTTGGGATGTGGAGGCTCTGCCGGGCACTAAAACAATCATTATACTGGATGGTTTTTGAAATAGCTCTCATATTGAGAAGCTACTTGTATAAGCCCCCCACAACTTCCTTATTGCCTTGCATCCATCTAGTTTGTTATTGTATGATTTTTGCTATGATGTTTAAATTGTGCAACAGTTAAACTATTTTAATCAATAAGTATGTTTTGTGTGTGTATGTTGTATTTTAGAAAGTAAATTAAGTATTTTTATACCTGGCTTTTCTTTTTCCATCTTTATCTATCCATCTCTGACTTTTTCACCCTTCTAGTTAATTTAACACACAATAATTAAATGATTAGATTCATCCCCCAATCCTAACTCTATATCCATGTTTAACTAAAACCTTTAAGAAGTAAGGAGTGTTTTGAAACTGGAACACACACAACTGTCAAGCACAGACGGTACTGAATAAAACATTTGAAACATGAGTAAGCTGACTTTTTTACCAGCTGAAGCCGGGCGGTTGGGAGCGCTGTGAGCCTTGATGTGCAGATGTGACGGGGAGTTGAGTGAACAGAAGTCCACCTTCCAGTTCACACCACACATGTTACACTGACTCAGTGTTGAGCTGCGATGATGAATGCATTCATGGAGATTTTGTGTACTGACCAGTGTTGTTTGCTTGTTACTCGTTACTTCTTAAAAAAGTAATCCGTTACTTTACTTAGTTACCCCCCTATGGAAAGTAACTTTTTACATTACTCGTTACTTTTACGTTACTTTTAAAAGCAGGCAGAGACTGAAGTTAATCATACAAAAACTATCTTTGACCTGGTTTATCAGTGAAGTGTCTGAACTACACAGCAGACTGGATTCTCTACTCACAGAGTGATGGCTGATTCATTATGAATGCGTACAGCGTGGGTTGAATGCACATAAGCAGGTCATCGGCGTTACACAGTGTTAGTGTATACTATGTAATGTCTGTATCGACTTGTACCGGGGTCCATGCATTGTCGTAGACACATGCAGCCTCTTTTCTGGAAACCCTTGCGTGTCCGTGCAACCGACACAAGTCCACAGCGGTCCATTGCGTGTATGTATGAGGCCATCTCCACCGCATCCATTTGTGAGGTTGTCAGCTTTGTGTCTGCCTGGCTCAGAGCGCCGTCCAGCAAAAAGCCACGAAGCTTAAAAAGCTCTGAAAAGTTAGCTTTGGCTGCTTCTCGCTTGCCATGATTACTTGCTAGCTTGTGAGCGTGCAGCTGAGAAGGCAGTGTCGCTGTCAAATCTGTCCCTGGGAAAAGTTAACCTGACTCCGCCAGATGGATTGCTTCGCATTTGCTCGGCATATCCATCTGGGAACTTTCCGTTGGAGAACTTTTGGGAAGGGGCGGAAATACTGGTTAGCTGATTGGATGAACCATCTGTCTATCACCTATGTTGGTGATAGATGGGCCAAATCAACCAATCAGATCCACAAAGCGTATGAAAATACAACCACAAGCCCGCCCCTGCTGCTGCAGGCAAAGCATAGCTTGTTAGCTCAGCAAGCAAGCAACATGTCGGTAAAGGATATTTGCCGTTTGTGTAACGAGAATTTAGGAATAAAAGACACCATTTCAGGTTCCTGGTCCATTTTCCAAAAGAAGGATCCAAGAGAAAAAAGCATTAGCGAGCGGCTAACAGAATTAGGGCTACCGCTGTCTGAAAATACTGGTTAGCTGATTGGATAAACCATCTGTCTATCACCACCTAACCCGCCTCAAAACCAACGCTGATTGGCCCGGTTGTTTGGCAAACGGCTCCAAATTTTCTCTATCTCAAGATGCCAGACTGATCTGCGAGTGGAAAACTGGAGCTCGCAAGATCAGGACGGTCTCATGAGGCTAGGGAAAAGTAACGTTGCGCCGAATTGAAAAAGGAACTACGTTACGTTACCAAATTTTCAGTAGTAGCACGTTACACTACTTTTACCCGAAAAAGTTGTTACGTTACTGTAATGCATTACAGTAACATAACTAACGTAACTACTTACTTTGTAACACGTTACACCCAACACTGGTACTGACTATATCTCAGTAATGAACCGCGACTCTTAAACCTAAGCCCACTGACCCCATATTTCATAGTCGGGAACTACAAGCCTAGCTTATATTGTCCTCTCTTAAAGTACTGCAAAAGTTACTTACAGCTCTGAAACAAAAATTAAGACGGTAGTCCTGCCTTTACAATCAACTCAACAAGCAAAAAGTATGGAGCTCCGGAGTACAAAGTCTGAGTAATGTCCGACTGAGAGTTCACAGCCAGCGAGTGTGCGTGTTGATGACGTTTCTATCAGGCAGCTCACGCAAAAATAGAAGATAGCAAACTTCCGACGGTGAAGAAGAAGGGTGATTTACACGAAGACGACAATGAAAATGTCGCTAAGGGCCGACGCTGAAATCTTCAGACAGATTCAAGGAACGGCGAGAGTAGTTTGTGACATAATGAGGAACTGCTCCGGGACCCTATGAGACTTCCTTTCATCTGAAGCGTCACGTTAATTCGTCAGCTGTATGGGCGGAGTTATCAACGGCTTTCAGCTGCACGACTTCAAGAAAGGCTACTCTCTGTATCCTCGCTCATAGCTCCTCAGAGATCCCTCCTCCATCCTTGCTCCTCAGGGCAGGAATAAGAGCTTTGAGAAAGTACAACTTCCGTTTCAAGCGAGGAGATAGCAAATAAGAGACTTGGGATCCACCCACAATCTCCTGTTGCATGCTACAGCTGTGAAAGGCAAACTCCGGAGAATATAGAGACCTGAATTATCAGACATTGTCCGAAGGTCATATGTGATAACGGCTTCAGTGAAGAATCTTTACTATCTATATTTGTCACAATTTGTTTCTATTCTTAACAATGAAACTAGGCTGAGTTCCAGATTTTCAACCAAGAATATTTAGAAATGGATGAAAGATTGTGAAAATATTTCACTCTTCAAGGTTTGTAAGGTAAGATGATTTTCTTTTCTTTTCTGTTTTTCTGAACTGACTGAGAATGTTTACTAAAGGCTGAAGGATTCTAAAAATCACAGTTCGTAAGGTAAGATGATCATTTTTCAATCATGGAGCAAATTACCTCCAAATTTGGATAGACACCTGCTGCAACAACCACTCCCAACTTGTAAAATCCTGACGCTTGGTCAGTGTCTCTCAGCTTTCAGATACCGACGTAAAAATCCCCCTTTAGCGTCTGTATGGAACGCTCCGGGCAGAGCAGCAGCTGGACCACGGCGATGTAAGATGACGTAGTGTTAAGAGAGACAACTAGAGAGTAGTATGAAAGACTGAAATGTTACATAAGGAAGTTGGTTGACCCAGGAGACCGGGGTTTGTGTCCCGTTCTTGTCCCGCGTGTAACTGAAGCGTACATTTTGTAACCCCACCCACCATCTTTACGAAACATAACTGTCCCGTTCTTGTGTTGCATGTCAGTTAAACGTACGTCCCGGCCCAGAGCGTCAAAAAGTGACGTCAAGAGTCCCGACGCTGACGCTAAAGGAGACTTTTATAGTGACTCGCAAACGTGATGGGAATGAGAATGTGTTGGCTGCAATACACTCACTCAACAGTCTCTACTCACCACCGCATATTTGCAACGTACCTTTTCAAAATAATGCTTTAATTAAGGAATAACGTTTTTTTATTCTGTCTATCAATTTATTTGTTGTTATTCTCACCAGATTTTAATGAAACAGGACTGGACTTGAGTTCCAGATTTTGTTGGTGTGAAAGTGGTATTAGTCGCCGGTAGCCAGCTGTGTACCACATGCTTGCAAAAATGTACTTTGTGTTTGAACGCAAAGAGCTAGATCAGAGGATCAATATTAACAGGGTTGCCAACTTTGGATACCTGGCTGGAGTTTTTAATGCGATGGGCTAAATCACATGCACTTTATCACATACACAGTTTTTGACTTAATTCACCATCAGGGTTTATAAAAAGTATACAGCTTACTTTAAGGATATTGCTTGAATACGCAGGGCAAGGCATCCTAACCGTACAACGTAAATCAGGGGTTACGGTACGTAACCATAATACGTTTGCTTGGTTTGACCAGTACTATACCAGAATGACTGTGATCATAATACGTTCGCCTGTCTCTGTTGCTGTCGCAGGGTTTTGGCGTGAGAATTGTTTGGGCAGCGTGAGAGTGTGAGACTGAAGGTGAAAGTGAGAGTTGACAACTCTGATATTCATTTTATCTGTGTGTTCAGTAAGATGTTAAGATGTGTTTAGCCTAGCATAGCACAGAGACTAGATGCAGCCAGGCCTGGATTGGCTAATCGGGAGCACCGGGAGAATTCCCGGTGGGCCGGTCTGGTTGTTTGGTTGTGAGGGCCGGGGTTCAGGTGTGGCACTGGGTTGAAATCATAGTTGAATATTATGGATGCTGTCCCTATGCTGCCTGCACTCGAAGCCCACTTTTTGTATTTACAGTATTTATTTGTTCTTGCAGCCCACCGTTCTCTTCATTCATGCAGCCCACTCGCAGAGTGCAGCCTGGTTAATGATGACCTATTTATGTTCAGAGTCCTCCGAAGGCAGCACCTTGCTAAAAAATAAATAAAAAATACGTCAGCGTACACAAGTCACTGGTGCATGTTGGAGGATGCCACCGCGAGCAAAAAGAAGCTGTTTTAAACGGGTAATAGAAAGCGCAAAACGGCACTGAAAAGGCGTCAATTTAAAAAGGAGAGCTCTAGAAAGTGACGCGGCCAGATGAACTTTTTCTATTTTTAGCAAAACGGCAAATGAAGTCGTTGAGACGGGTAAGCTAAGTTAGTTAGGAGAAGTGACTGCAAACCAGCGTTTATGTTTGTGAATCAAACTTGTTCTTGTAGCTCCGCAGCAGCAGCTACTAGTCCGGTTTGCTGCTAACAGTGACAATGAAGAGCCAGTAAGGTTACCAAGCAGCAGCTATATGAGCCCAGAACTCCAGTTTGGGCAGCTAGGGTCGATCATTGACTGAATATTATAAGAATTACTAAGAGTGTGGTGTTGACCTGCTCTATATGAAAAATGCCCTGGGATAATTAATGATGCCAGATGATTCATCACTACCATAATGACACTGACTTGACTTGATCAGAAAGCTTTGTAAAAAGGAGAGATTTGTGCTGAGAATTATGACAATTTATAAAATGTGATTTAGTGTCAGAAGCAGAGCCAGTAGTGTGCATTAGGGATAGCTGCTGTCAGTGTGGATGGCACATCTACTGTAAGCTGTTGTATCACAGTGTGTGAACAAGCAAACATGATCAGATTTGCTACAATAGGAAAAGGAAAAAATAGATGTATCTTGTTCTTTATTTAATCTTTGATTACTTATTTGCACAGAAACAGATTCTGATATTGTTCAACATCATTGGGTTGTTGTTAAGATGTTAACTTTTCTAATAAATCAACATTGTGAAGCAACACTTGTTTCACACTTGTGATATTTTACAAAATACAACGAATTACAAGGATGTAGAGGACAGGGCGCTATTGCAGACTTATATACTAAGGTTTTGATTAAATTTTTTTAATATAGTCATTCGTGAAGTAAAGTGGGCTGGTCTAAGGCATGAAAATCCAGGGCTGAAAATGAGTCCCAATCCGGCCCTGGATGCAGCCAGGAGGAAAACTGCTCATATAACATAATGACACCAAAAATACACTGCCTGACAACTTATTTTACATTGCTATCTAAGAAGCTACTGACCAATGCATCCAAGTCTCATTTGACAGCATTCAAACCTGAAAACCACGATGCAGACAGCGCTTTTAAAATCCTGTTCAAACTGGCTGGCTAACTGCTCTGAAAAGGGTTTTACATATATATTTTCTACATGTTAAATACATAAAATACAACATGAAAGTAAAGGCTCACTTTCTATTTCTCAGTTCCGGCTTCTATCAGGTGTGTGTGTGTGTGTGTGTGTGTGTGTGTGTACTGTTTAGTTACGGCCTGTAACTAAAACAAATTGCTCAGCTGAATATCAAAGTCAGCTGTATAGCGGCAGCATTTTGCTTTCCCTATAAGCTTCTGTATAATGCAGCATTTCAGCTGTCTGAAAATATTGTTTGTGGCGCTGACAAAGCAGCAGTCCTCCATCCGTGCCAGACACCTGTACTTTATCGTTGGACAGGCAGCTCAACACACAGTGACAAAATTCCTCTTTGTAGTGAAGTCGTCCTCAACCTTTCAATCCTTCAAGCCTCTGATGTCTGTGAATGTTTTACTTCTTTAATTCTTTAAAAAAAAAAAAGTTTGCTGCAGAGAATGGACAGCGCAAGTGCAACCCCAGCTGGATAAAGACACATTAAAAAAGCAGCATGTTGTACAAAGAAAAGGAGAAGTTGTCCGCACATTAAATTGTTTAAGGTAACAAAACATTATGATGCAATGTAAAGTACAAGGACTGCGTTCCAAACAGTCATAAGAATTACCTCCTATGTCCTCTACTAACCACTTTTCCTTAACCCTGATGAAAATGTCATGAGGTCAAGGACAGATGGACAGACAGGACTCAGGGCTCAGAGAATCTGACTGCCCGTCCACCCGGTGATGTAATCATGCGACGGTGGATGTTATTGATGTGGGTCAGCCATGGTGAAACTACAATGTTATGGAGATGGACTACAAAAAGCATCCACACTCTCTGGATACGTTGCCCAGTGGGTTCGGACAGTGTTGTTTTATGCAGGCTATAAACTTGGACAAATGCTGGAAAATATTAGTTAATTACTAAGTTCGGAATGGAAATGAAAAAAACGTCACAAAAGTGAAACAAAACTCTCACACTCACCCTCCTCTCCACTCTTTACTATGATTACTTTACTATTATTATTATGACTACTATGATTGCATTATAGTTATTACAATGACATGCATCTCCCCTTTGTGCAGATCTACGCAGGTCCATCCACAGACATGCAGTTTGAACACCTGCCATATATTAAGGCCCTGATGGCCCTTTTTGGGAGGGAGAAGACCCACTGCTGGGTGCAACATATGGAGGTGCTCCTGGTGGTCTTCTGGCTGCCACATGGTCTGTCGTACACTGTTGTCTCCCGGGTGTTGGACATTGTGCATTTCATGTGTGACACAAACATGTTCCTCCCGGACAAAGTGGTCCACTTCCCCACACTGGCACAGTGGGCTGAAATGAACCACGGCTTCCAGACCCTGACCAACAATTGCAGCCTTCAGTCACTGGGTGGTAGCCAATGATGGATGTGCACGTCAAGGCTCCCCATGGGCCACTCGCACAAGACCAATAACGGGACACTCTTTTACTCTGTCCAGCTCAGGCCATCTGTTAGCCTGGTTGACAACAGACCCTTCTCAGTTGTAACTGAGAGTGGGTCTGGGCAAGGTTCATCCGCAGCTCATTTCCAAAGGGCCGTCACCAACGGACGCCGCTCAAATGCCTCTGGGCGCAATTGGATAGACCTTTAACCAATCAGACCAACGATCTGAGTGACGTAGCAGTGACAGCGGCATCAACGGGTTGATGCGCTTTGGTAGCAGTCATGTTGAATGTAAACAAAAAGCTGCTCACCGTTGCTGCGCTATCGTCATTGTGTAAAGCCCACCTCAACGGTTGTGATTGGTGCCTCCATTTGGAAAAATTGGAAATGGGCTTGAATGGGCTCTTGGTCAGATGGACTTGCAGAGCAAATCTCAAATTTGCTGGAAGTTCATCAGGGTTTTCCCAGGCTAGCCATCTGTAAAAGCACTGGCAAATATCAGGACATGTTCGTGCGATACCCTTTTGTTTTGGTCCATGTTCCGGTAATATCCACTTTATTACAGACAAATACTCAACACACTATGTGAGCTTCGCCCGCCTGCTATGGAGACCAGCACCTCAGCCTGCGGTGTCGCTCGATGCTGCTAGCCGGTAAGGGGACATCCTCAGCGGTGAAACGTGGAACGAGGACAGGAGTATGAGCAAGCTAGGTGGAAAGCTAATGCTAGCTGGCCACCTGTCCCATCAATCCTCCCAGATCAGTATTAGCAAACGGTAACCTCTCAAATTAAAATATTTTGCAAATATCAACTTTTGTGGCATTGCCAATGTTTCAAGTATATAAATTAGTATTTATCAACGTGTTAGGTCATTGATAATCTTGTGCTTGGGCGAGCAACAAAAGGCAGTTGGTAGTAACCAGTGCTGCCGGTAGAGAAGTTAGTCTAGAGCCCAGAATGGAGTATTGTATATAATATTAGAGCATGCTCTGTAGAGTCCTCCAACTAAAATGATTTTTCTTATGAATTATTATTCTGCTTACTATATTCAATTATTTAAAACATTGTTACAAAACTACTATGTTAAAGCAAACTCACCACAGATTATCTTGTAGAGACGGGTCTTCATTAAGGCAACCTTCCCACTTCTTCCTCTGAGGCTCATTATGGCCATCATTTTATTTGTCATAGTTCTGCCATGGTAAAACCGATTTTACTATTACAATATTGCAATCAAGTTAATTATGAAAATGTAGCAGAGAGCGAGTAAGTGGGTGTGTGGGGGGAGTGCATGAATATGTAGTAGTATATGACATTCCCAGTATATGACAGGGAACATAATCACTATAAACTAATGCAAAAAAGGAACATAAAGTTACTTACGCAGCCATTCACTTCTTCACATGGTCTGCAGCATCAATGCCTCCCAAAATCTTCAGATGTTTACTCTGAAAAGGAGCAACAAGAAATTAAAAATATAACCAGAAAAAGTGGTCAGTAGAGTCCAGACCTCCACAAAGCAGGCACATGATGAGGACGAGCAGTTTGTAGTGGTCACCAAGGTGAACAAGCCAATTGTCATAATAACACTTTGCCAGCACTTTACAAGATTAATTATTTAACCTTTTTGTTGTCTTCGTTTTTTTATAGCACTTGTCCTACATTAGCTACCACTAGCATAACACACACACCTCAGAAGTGCACTAAGTTACTTTCAGATTCAAATAAATGGTTGGGTTAGGTATGGAGACTCACCGTTGAAGGAGACTTTCAGGTCGTGTTATTACAAATCTCTGGAAAAGGGAAGGAAGAAGAATGTGAAATCTCAACCTTCATTTTAAAGTTTGTGGATGGAAAGTGTGTCAATGTGCCACGTTCGACCAACAGAGACACACCTAACACCCTAGCACACACACACTCCCTAACACACAACGGCGGTTCACGGTTAAACTAGTCTGCCCTTACACGTACATACATACGTACCTATACACACACACACACACACACACACACACACACACACACACACACACACACACACACACACACACACACACACACACACACACACACACACACACACACACACACACACACACACACACACACACGGGCGGCGGTTGGTGGTTAACCCTCGTATTATGTTGAAAAAAAATGACAATGATGATGTTACGGGTCAAAATGACCCGTACAGTGTAAATACACTCATCACAAACATTTTTTCCTCCAAAACTGTTTTACCAATTATTTAGTGAAAATATTTCTGGTATACACTTGCATATTCCATGCATAGTAGCTAGATTTGGCATCCTAAGATGCCCATATTTTGATGCCATACTTGGCATGCTTGTTGGGCATGTAATGTCAGAAGGGACAGCGCCCCCTGAATGGAACAAGGTGTTCATCTGCAGTGACATGGGGACCAGGATTGTACAAGACAGGTACAATTTTGACCCATTCATCCCATACATCTCTGATCTCAGCTAGTTTGTCTCTTTCACTCGACCAGCTCTGGTGTTGCGGAACACCCAAGCTTTCGTATGAATTGACTCCAAAGACATTGTTGCTAGAAATATTGGCCTTCCACTCTCTTCATTCCACAGACTGACAATTGCTTCTCCCTTTGACTTGTACACTCTAGCTAATACTATTCAACTTCATTTTATTTATAGTATCAAATAACAAGAGTTATCTTGAGACACTTTACAGATAGAGTAGGTCTAGACCACACTCTATAAATTCCAAAACCCCAACAATTACAGTAATTCCCCCAAGAGCAAGCAGACCCAGACTCTTGGTAGGCGGTGTCTGACGGGGCCGGTTGGGGGTGTGATGAACAGTGGCGATAATAGTCACATTAGAGATAATGGAACAGTGACCTCGAGGTAGTCATGGAATTTCATGTCATAGCAGGGCACATTGTGTCGTACTGAGTAGTGCAGTCTCCAATACTGGATCCTGACTACTCTGTGCGTATGAACATCACAGCAGGGTGTTGCGGGATATAACATGGCACTGCAGAGCATGGGTGGATGCTGCGGACGCAGCAGGACTAGGATTTCAATGTATGCATGCAAGTCAATCTGATCCAGTGGCTTCCATTTCTTTTGAAATACACACCTCCCCTGCAAGTTGGTCATGTCCACTATGATCCTATCTGTTGGTTGGGATATGAAGAGATGAAATGGTGATTGAATATCATCAACTAGTGTGGCAGAAAATCTTGTGGGGCTTGGAGTCATCTTGATGACAGTCTGCCTTGGCGTCAGTGTGGTGATGTTGACCATTTTATGTTAGCATCTTTAGCTGTCCATGTTGAGGATGATTGCTGCCCATTGTTTTCAGCTAATGTAGAGACTACACCAGACTGGTCCCCTGAATCCTCTTCATCATAGGAAAATTCACAATCCGGATCGTCAATAGCATCGCACACACACACACACACACACACGAACACACAAACACCCCCCCCCACACACACACACACACACACACACACACATACACACACCTAAATGGGTGTTGAAAGCATAGATATGTTCTATATCTATGGTTGAAAGTCTCTGGGTCAAAATGACCCGCAACATCATCTTTGTATACAAACTCTGAACAGACATTCCACTACACATCAGTGTGTCCAGATTTTATGAACAAGTTCATGACCCTAAATGAGGAAATGTCATAGAATTTCTTTCAAGAAAAAGATAGGTTAACCAGTATTTTGGTCAACACAAAAACGCAAATGGGTCAAATTGACCCTTAACATAATACGAGGGTTAAGCTAGCACACAACGGCGGTTCGCGGTTCAACTAGTCTGCCTATACACACAATATTAATTAACACAATACATATTAATATATGGGCCAGAGTCAGGCACTCTCAAAATTTATTTAGGAATTTTCTAGTTATAAAATGTGACTTCAAAAACTTTGCTTACCGTTTGAGCTGTTACCCCCAAATTCAGTCCGAACCGGTCCAGGTCAGAATCTGCTAGCCTAACGATGACGACACAGACCCACTTTGCGCATGCGCAAGCGGTTGTTGTCTGGAACCGTCAGAGCCAATAGAATCCATTTCTAGTCACCGCCTTTGTGTGATGAACAACTGCCGTCCTCCAATCTTGTATTGAACAATGTTCGAAAATGATTAATCAGACTGGAGTTGCTCTCAAAGTACGCCGGGAGATGTAGAAAGTGCTTTTATTTTTCTACTGATATATTTCAACAAAATGTTTAAAAGCCATGGTTTTAAAAATAATGTTGATTTCACGTACAACTCAAATTTTTTGATATTTCTATGTTGAATCCATAGTGAGTTAACAACACCACTTCAAGTATTTGGTGCTCAACGTTGTTTTGACGTTGAATTAATGTTTTTTTCATAAACTGACATTATTTCAACAACATTTAAATGTTTAATGTCAGTCGAATGCCAGCTGGGCTGCTTGCAAGTGTCCGCTCATTAGACAACAAACTGGACTATATCCAACTTCAACGAAACTCCCAACGCGAGTTCAGAGACTGCTGTGTTTTTCTTTTTGTGGAAACATGGCTGAACAACAGTGTACCGGACTATCCAGCTACCAGGCCGGCTGCTCTGTCGCCAGGTAAGACTAGTGGAGGTGGGCTGTGTTAACACGGTCTGGTGCTTGTATCCAACTAACAGCTAACTGCTGGTGGAGTTTGTGACTGTTAAATGCCGACCATTCTACATTCCAAGCAAATTTACGGCTGTGTTTATACTCTGTGTTTACAGCCCACCAAGCGCTATTGCTAGTAGGCGTTAGCTGAACTTTATGGAGCCTATAATGTGTCAATGTAGCCTGTTTCATATGTCGTTTTTATATAATGTCATTTTTATATATTTTAAAAGTGTAACACCACTTGAGTCATGGTGAAACGTTGTTTGGTGTATATGGTTGAAATGACTATAAAACACACTTGAGTTGAGTTGAATGCCTCACTGTCTGTCTATGTCTGTAAACGGTAGGCGTGGCTTGGGAGTGGACTCATAAAGCTGCGAAGCAAGTGCATTCTGGGATTTGGTGTCTTTCATCCACATTAAGGCATGGATACCCAACCCGAGTCCGACGGGACCCGACGGGCCAGGCCGGGTTTGGACAGATATTTAGAATTTGGTCGGGCTCGGTCACATCAGCGTGATGAGGCATTTGTTGTAAAATGGTGCTGCGTCTCCTTTAAGAGAGCACACTGTGTGTGGGTTTGTGTGTGTGTTTGTGTGTGTGTAAAGTGGGCAGAAGAGAGATAGAGAAAGAGGAAGCAGAGGTGTTGTAGCCTATGCAACCAGAGCAGAGATGGTGGAATAAGTTTTGTACACAGTGTGTGCGGTGTCCGAAATAGACCCCAGACTGAAAGCCAAGTTCATTCATTATCTCACCAGAAACGGGATTTTAACCCCGACGTTATTCATTTTATAACATTGACCCTGGAGGTAACGAGACTCCCCTGGTTTTCTGATCACGGTCGGAAACAAAGCAAGCAGGAAAGGTTAACACATTGAACATTTTAACAGCTTAATGTACGCTTGTTGCCCCTCTGTGCGCTGATGCGCTCTTCTGTTGACATTTCCAAATGCCTTCATACAGTTGCTTAATAAAAGCTGGCTTTCCACACAAAAACGTAGCCTACATGTGTCATTAGTATGAGAAAAAATGAGATTTTAACTGTGTCGGTCTCGGACACTAATTTCTTAATGCCTGTCGGGATCGGGCCGGTTTCGGTCACGGCTCTGTCGGCCCATGAAAACATATTTTCTGGCATTTCTCGGCCTAGAAGGCACCAATTTCTAAAAATAATTCACATTTCTACTACATAAGTGACCCAATTTAAAGATATATTCATCTTTCCAATGGTGAAATATCCCTTTAAATAGCTCACCTTACTGTATCGTGTCAACAGTCTTAAACTTAATTTAACTGAATTAACTTAACTTGTATATGGCGTTTTCTTATGTGGGGGCAAATGTTCCACCAAAACAAGTTCCTTCCTGAGACTATTTTTTTTGGAGTTGGACTGAATTCACAACAATTGGTTGAATCTTCCTGAATTGTTGCGCTCGCAACATCACAAATATCTGGAGGGACTGTACCTTTAAAGAATTTTTGTGACATAAATATAAAAAAGAAAACTTCTGTCTACAGTTCATAAGAGGATTCAAATGCAAGAGACCAGGCAGGCAGGTTGACGGAAGAAAAGGAGAGCCTTAAGGCGTACTCACACTTGGCCCAGTGGCCTCGAACCTTGCCCGAGCATGACCTGGAAATAACAGCAAGTTGATGTAGAAGGATTAAATGTTGTAATAGTTTACTTGGGGGCTGAACTGTAGAGTACACACACTTTCTTTTAAGAGAAAAAGGCAGCTCCCAGTGTACGTTTTATTTTTATATTATATCTAAACATGTTTTGTTCACAAGGCTGCCTCATGTGAATAAATGAGCACAGTCTATTCATGTCCAAACCAAGAGGAACCATGAGAAAATATTTTTGCGTAATTAACGCAAATGTAAATTTGTGAATTACTGACCCTTCAAAATCCACACACACACAAACAGTGTATATATACAGTACAGGCCAAAAGTTTGGACACACCTTCTCATTCAATGTGTTTCTTTATTTTCATGACTATTTACATTGTAGATTCTCACTGAAGGCATCAAAACTATGAAGGAACACATGGAATTATGTACTCAACAAAAAAGTGTGAAATAACTGAAAACATGTCTTATATTTTAGATTCTTCAAAGTATCCACCCTTTGCTTTTTTTGATAACTCTGCAAACCCTTGGTGTTCTCTCAATGAGCTTCATGAGGTAGTCACCTGAAATGGTTTTCACTTCACAGGTGTGCTTTGTCAGGGTTAATTAGTGGAATTTTTTCCCTTATTAATAAAAAAAGCAAAGGGTGGCTACTTTGAAGAATCTAAAATATAAGACATGTTTTCAGTTATTTCACACTTTTTTGTTAAGTACATAATTTCATATGTGTTCATTCATAGTTTTGATGCCTTCAGTGAGAATCTACAATGTAAATAGTCATGAAAACAAAAAGGAAACGCATTGAATGAGAAAGTGTGTCCAAACTTTTGGCCTGTACTATATATATATATATATATATATATATATATATATATATATATATATATATATATATATATATATATATATATATATATATATATATACAGTGAGCTTATATATATTATGTTATAGTGTGTTGTTGGCGACCCTGTTTAATAGCCAGTTAGTGATAGGCTGCTTACTGTTTTTCCAATATAATGGATGTCCATACGTAGTAAAGTCTGCTTATGTGTAAAGCAAGGCTCTGTGCTCTTCAGTTCTTGTGACTTCAATGTAGAAAAAACAATATTTGCGTCCATGATTGGAAGTAGAGATGGTGACTTCCATTTCTACTGAGTTTGAAGTTGAACTATCTTTCGAAAATCAGAATGTCCAGATTAACCTCTGTTATATTACTGCTACATTTCTTATGCTTCGAGGACCAGACCCATTGATGCATACTGGGATATTTTAAAATAATCTGCACTCAAGGTCCACTTACTATATTTTTCCAGCACTTTTAACCACATCTCACACTCTTTGTCAGCAGAAAGATAAAGACATTTTTGGTTGATGTCATTACAATCAAGTGTTACATTTGCTTACAAAGGAAATTCCAATTTCCCAATGCTATTACAAAACACATTGTGGTGTCTCTCAGCAGTTTCTCCACTGCAGGAAAAACAGACATGATGCAACACTGACACCGTGTGGAATTACACATATAATACATCAGATGGGTTTAAAGTCAAATACAGTATCAGGGATTTGTGTGCAGCAAAAGCGTTTTCTTAAGTTTCCTCTGGTATTTTGGATGATTTTGTTTGGAATCTTGCGTGAAAGGTGCCGTATGCATAAAGTGTTGTTTGGGATTTTATTGATAATGAGTGAATACTATCTTTACATAATTTTATAATAATATTAATGACATTTCCCATCTCCTCCAAATTTGGAGTGGAGCATTAATTTGACATTTTTGAAGTTTTTTTTTCAATGTTTTCAGTAGTTTCCTAACTGAGCAGCATTGTACGATTTAATTGTATACAGGCCAAAGACAAAATGTTCTGTATTTTAACTGTATAGCTACACACATCACTTCCGTTTTTTCTAATTACGGGGCAAATGAGTAATGAACGGGTAATGAGCTGCCAGAACTTTTTCTTTTTTATATTTTACGGTTTTATTTCTTAGATTGTAGGAAATAAAGTGTTTGAGGCTAAACCTTTTTTGGGGGAGGACCCCCTAGAGCCCCCTGGTATAATGTGCGCTCAATGGTGTTTTTTGCCTCCAACGTCGCCTTCCAGGCAGCTAAACCTTAACCCTAAACATAACCAGTGCCGTGCTGCCTGGCTGAAAGATAGCTTTCCAAGTATAGGCAGGCTGTGGATACCCAACGGCGGAGTGGCCGTGGGGGAGTAATCACTCTATATTTTGATTTATGTAATGAAATACGGGGTGGGTCACCAGCCACCACAACAATAGAGGCTGCAGACTTTAGCATTTTTACCCTTTAGACGAGAACTTTTAAGATTTCCACTCTGGAGGGTGGTTTCACATTTTTTTATGTTTTTAAGCCCCAAAAAACGTTGTCGCCGTCTAAACGAAAGGTACATCTGATAAAAATCTTTTGACGTTTTCACCCGCGAGCGTTCTCTTGTAAACACGGCCTCAGCCAACACTACGTTTCTGTTGACCCTTTCCTTGACGGGGTTACAGGTGCATAGCATTGGCGACAGACACACAGGATATTAAACCTGTGTCAAGCCCTTTGAACCTGTCATTGTTTCTCCTCTGTCACTAACATACAAGTTCGCAAACTCTAACTTGAAGTGCTAATTTTTTTTTATTAAAAAAAAAGAAAACGTTTTTATTATTATAATTTTTAGGGGGGCTGAGGTGAAATTTAGGGGGGTCTAAAATCGCCAATGTTTTGAGCACAAATGAGCGGTATCGGCATCCTCTTGGCACAGATAGGACTGAGAAACACAGAGAGCTGTACCTGGCCGTGATAGGCTGAACTCGTTTAGCATGTAGCCTAATGTAACTCCTAATGTAACGCACTCTGAACTTTAAAGAAAAGTAGGCTTCATATTTTCGTTTAAAATAATATGCAAATTAAAGATTACTTTCCTATTACTTTCCTAAAATAATAGGCTAATATGTGTTGTTGTCTTTTTTTCAGATGACATTATTACAGTCTTGTGTAAAGTACTCGAAAGTATCTTACCAGAAACTGACTTTGGTAGAAGTTAAAGTCTCCTTTTAGAATATTACTTGAGTAAAAGTTAAAGTATCTGATATTAACAGTACTTAAGTGTCCATAGCAATTTTCTGATATTAAGTATACTTAAGTATTAGAAGTAAAAGTAAAAGTAAAAAAAAAAAACTTTGATTATGAACTTTATGGCCAAAGGTGTGTAACATTACCTTCATCACAACTGTCGTCGGGGTGGTCATCGTCTGTTACCATGGCGGCAGAGCCTGCACTAGGTGCTTCCATGACATTATCAGTCATTATGCTTTCTGCTCTTCTTCTTTAGTTTTTGCCTGTTTGTTTTTGTTTAGTTTTTTGCCGCTTGGCCACAAACAGCTGCATCACGTCCCCAACTGGAATGGAGCGTGCATTATCTGGGCAATTTAGGAGCAATGATTCGCCAAACTTCCTTTTTTTCAGTGTAATAAATTTCTTCTGATTTTATTTTGTAGTAACGAGTAACTAAGATGCTTATGGGAAATGTAGCAGAATAAAAGTAGACTTATACATTTTATTTTGGAAATGTAGTGGAGTAAAAGTAAAAGTTTCCAGAAATATAAAATTTAGAATTATATGGTTCTATCTCCACTTTTGGCCGAAATTGAGTTTTTAACATAATCTGATCCCTTAGGTGTTTATTAATGCCTGTGTGGTGTTATTTTTGTAAAAAGTTAGTTATTAGTTATTAATAAAATAAAAAGGTTCCATCTCACAAAATAGCTGGGATGTAAAAACTTTGATGCTCAAAATCTCAGAACTACCCTAAACAGAGATAGAACCTTATAATTCTAAGCTCACGAAATAACAAAGTAAAGTACAGATACGTAAACATTCTACTTAAGTACAGTAGTGAAGTATTTGTACTTTGTTACATTACAACACTGCATTATTACTTGTGTATTTTTTGAAGAAATAAGTTAGCATGTTTCTATGATGGCTGTTAATTACAGCAGTGTTAAATAAATATGTTGGTTAAACAAGGGCCACGGATGAGTCTCCTTACTTACTGCTACTTTTGTTGCAGACTTGCCCTGAATGCAGCCCCACGCCGACCGTGAAGGTGGCGTGGTGTCAGGTGCAATTTGCTGGCCAATTGGGGCCCCCCCCCCAGCCAGGTGCGACAGGAGCTGCGGTGACGTCACTGCCCGCGCGAAAACAACAAGCAAGTCGGAGATGATGGAGAGCAAGCAGAGCCAGGTAAACTTGTCCACTTGACTTAGCTCGTCTTCTGCTTCGAAATGCGGCGGTTTACATAAGTGTGGCCGGAAACCGTGCGCTCAGTGACGTCGCGCACCATTGAGACTCGTTTGGACTTGTTGGTAAACACACGCGCAGGGCTCGTGCTGTGGGGCTCGTGCTGTGGGGGACCCTGTGCGTGTGTGTGTGTGTGTACTCGTGCGGCCGGTCGGGGCCCAGCTGCCGCCCATTCCCTCATTAGCTCCTCTGCTCTGTCCTCTCGTTCATATTGTTATACCTTTTTTAGAAACACTTTTTCAGAACAAAGAAAAACACTCAACATAACATGATGTTGGGTCTTTTAGATAAATACTGTCACAAGATATACTCAGTGCAATCATTCTGTAGGGACAGAAGCCACTTTCAGTGTGGATGCAGTCTTGGATTGGTTGTGATTGGGGAAATTGGTCTAGACCTAATGGCATCGGTTTGCTATATGTCACTCAGGGACAACCCTGTGATAAATTCAGGGGCCTGTTTCACAAAACCAAGATAAGGGATTAAACCGGGATTTCCCAGTTATCCTGGATGAATTTAGCCTTGACTATGTGCAGAGGCACATAAATCACCATGGAGATTTATTATGTCCAGCTAGCCTGCTCCCGACCAGGCTAACAGCCAGGATTTATTATTTAATCCTGGAGCCTTTTCTGATCACCCAGCACTGGTTTTACGCTATTATTATCAGCCTGGATTAAAATACAACGGGTGCATATTGATGTTCATTTAAGTACTATTGTTATTATTTAAAGTTGTGACCTTTATTTTTTTATAATTATTCATGTGACAGTCATTGTTACTGTTATATTGCTGTATGAAGACTGCTGTTCATATTGTTGTTAGAAGTTTGATTAATATATTATTGTTGTTGAGATAATTAGAAAAGGCTGATAACATTTCAAATGTGTTTTAAATGAAGTCTGTTACTAAGGGCAATACATACAATGATGTACATGTCTATAGTTGACCAATGCACCTTGAATTATTTTTGTTGATTTTTTTTTTTATTATTATTCTTTAACAATAAGGATCATGTTTGTTCCGCTTCCATGTGCGTTGTATTTGGCATTTTTGGCACACAATTTGAGTTGTCCAGTAAACTGGGAGTATAATTTGGGAGGATTGTACAATTTTAAGAACATATCCTAATTGTAAAATCCTCCCAAATTATAGTCTTAGTTCACTGGACCAGTAACTATACATTGTTGTAGGCTACTGTACATTCATGTAACAACAGGGAGAGGACACCCCAGTGGTTTTTTACCTTATATTTTGCTGGGGGGATATATCATATAACTGATGAATATACTCTGTTCCATTCATGTTTACAGTGTGCATGGAATTTATCACTTAATTATCTTTATAGGTTCTAGATTTTAGAGTCCAATTTCTTCAGTGTCTTTATTTTCTATGTCCATATATATGAGGGAGCAAGGCATATAATATGTAGAGAAGGAAACTCGGCCTCTTTTAAAAAAAAAAACGATTGAATGATAGTCTAAAAATATACATTTATGAACTACTTCTCTTAACTGAAACCAATGAGTACCTGTCATTTGCAAAAACAAACAGTTGTACACTTTGCATTAAAAGCGAGCAGTGGAAGTTAATATGACTTAGGGAATTTATATTTAAGCCCATGAGAGAGAGAGGGAGGAACAGAGTAAAAGAGATATTTACGCATCATATTCTAGCGTTGTAGAACATTGATCTTCATGGTAGTATCATTATCTTCTGCTTACTTTTAAGGCAAAGATTGCAACTGTAAATTTGTGCAAATGATTAGTAGCCTAATCCTTGAATGGTATGATTATGACAGTTTCAATTCAGAGCAGTGGTCAGTTAATGTATATTTTTAGGCTACTTACGCATTCAGTCGGTCCGTGATCGTCTGCTATTCTTTCTCTCGCTGTTTCATTACAGCGGCCGTGTTTCTTTTCTTTTTATACAAATAATGTGTTTCACGTCTTCATACTTCCACAAGAAGCTGCTGCTCACTCTGTGTAAAGTATGTACAATGCGTATTCTCCATTTTGGCATCAGTAAATCTGTGATTGACCTCGCGGTCTGTTGAGGAAAGCTGTGGACGCGCATCTATCTGAATTAGTTCAGCCTGGTTTGACCTAGTCGCTCCTCATCAGCCTGGCTCGGCCTTCGTGAAACGCACCAAGCCAGGCTGCACAGATTAGACTAGGTCAAGCCTCGCTTTATCAGTTACCTGGATTTATATATTCTGCTTTTGTGAAACAGGTCCCTGGAAATGGAATCCATTTTGACCTGGAAAAGACTACATTTAGGCTGTATCACAATTAAGGCTTTTACTGATATTATTACTTTTGCAAACCAAGATCTTGTCGTCACAAAGACTTACAACTACCTTGGTGTGCTACTTGATTCACACCTTACATATCGGGAACACATTTCTAACTTAACAAAAAAGCTGAATCAGAAACTCTATGAGTATAATAAGATTAGATCATATCTTTCCTTTTTCGGTTTCTGAAACCTACCTAAATGCAATTATGCTTTCAACAATGTCCTACTGTCTTCCAATCTGGTCTCTTACCACTAAGGACATTACTGAACCAATAGCATGACTATACAATCATGCTCTCAAGATCCACAGTAATCTTCCAAAGCGGTCTCACCATTGCATTGCACTCAAACGCTCTGACTTACCAGAACTACATAAACAGCCGCGCTATTACATTTTATTTTCAAAATAGCACTTCTCCCGGCACACAATATGAGACCAGTACGCTTCACTAAGTCAATCTCACAGGCACTCATTCCAGTTCCCCCATACAAAAACAACTACGGTCAGAAATCACATTCGACCTTTATCATCCATCACACATTTTAAAATGTCATATAAACGGTTTCTTCTTGATAGTCATACATGCACACATTGATTGTTCATGTATTGTTTTTAGTCTTGTTTGCCCGTATTTAATGTTATTTATTTGTATCTCTCTAGTCCATGATAATGTCCTGTATAAATGTGCCGAAATTGTGTTCAACGTTCTATGTTGCTGCAGAACAGGAATCTGCTGGAAACCAGTTTTTTAGACTGAGCCAGGCCCATGTATTGTAACTTAATTGTTGCTTTTAAATTTTTCCTGTATAATTAATTAAATTAAATGAGGATATGAGGAAAATATGCAATAACGTTGTTGAATATGGCGATAGTAACGATATTACTTGAGATAAATAAACAGATATTGAAGTGTTAACGGTTCCGCTGCTTTCAGCTTTCATTCTGAAATACAACAAACTGCTTGTTGAATTTAAAACCAATAAAAGGAAATCATTCCCAACATTCTTTTAATGAACAAATTGACATTCTGATTAATTCTAAAGTGTCATTTTCTGCTGATATTTTGTTCCAAGTAACAAAACAAATCTCCATTGCGATGTGTAGCAGCCTTTCGCGATGTGTTTATTGCGCCAGTTGCAGAGGTGTCAAAAGTATTCACATTAATTACTCAAGTAGAAGTATAGATACTAGGGTTTGAAAAGACTTTTGTAGAAGTTGAAGTATCAACTCAAGCTTTTTACTTAAGTAAAAGTGTAAAAGTACTGGTTTCAAAACTACTTAAAGTATAAAAGTAAAAGTAATGTAAGGCCGAGATCTTCAACAGGGGGTCCTGAGAGTCATTGCAGGGGGGACTCCAAATTATTGTACATTTTTGAGTCTTTAAAAAAAATAAAAATAAAATGCCTTAACATAATTCCAACATATTATTAGCAAATATAAATTCCCACTGATGATAGGCTTACTGGCCTATAGGTAATATAAGTTTGTCACTAAGATATCAGCCCACAGATACAGTTAATCCTAGATTTACTGTGCCACATATGTAACATTAAAATATGATTTATAAAATCATGCCAACAATTAATATTTTAATAGCTTATGAAAAAAAAGTATGTAAGAAGGCTTTAGGTTACCCTAACAGTTATTGTAGGCCCAGTTTAATATGCAACTTAATTTCATACAATATGTAGTAGGGGGGTCCCTGCTACATCTCACTTTAAGTTAAGGGGTCCTTGGCTTAAAAAACGTTCAAGACCCCTGATGTAAGGGGGGGGGGAATGCCATTAAGGACAACAGCTTAACTCTAAAACGCGGGGACAAAATCATATGACTATAATAATGTTATATTAAAATCATACCTGCAAACTCAGAAGGGCTGAAAAAGGTGACACGTAGGCTACATCTCTTCTGTGTTTTTCAGACAACGGCAGCTACAGTCTGGTGTTAGACTCCTCTCCAGTGAAATATAGACACACTTTTACACCGTTTGGCTCTCAGCATTTTATCATGTTTACTCCATCTTCTAGCTAACGCTAGGCTAAACTGCTTCCAACTGTAGTGTTGACTAGCGTCCCGTGCGGCGATGTTCAGTTCCCTCTAACGTCCGTTTTCGGAGCATCGCGCAGGCATTTAAGTGGCACCTAGCTAAATAAGGCCCCGAAATCCGTGTTGCTATTCGGTCCGGTAGATAACGGTCGTTAAGGCACCAGTGGTGTATTAGCACCGGGTCTGTACAGGTTTGATGGATCGCGTACAAACCAATAGGGTGTCGGAATAGCTATGTTTATACTTCTCATCCAACCACAATATAATTCACTCTCTCCGGATGGAGCGATAGGTTTTTGTGCATGTTTTTTTGAACGATGACTGACGAGCTGGAATGAAAACAAGCCGAACTGAAATGTGAGTAACGAGGCTATTTTTAAAATGTAAGGAGTAGAAAGTACAGATAATTGCGTGAAAAAGTAAGGAGTAGAAGTAAAAAGTATGCTGTAAAATAATTACTCCAGTAAAGTATAGATACCCAAAATTTCTACTTAAGTAAGGTAACGAAGTATTTGTACTTCGTTACTTGACACCTCTGGCCAGTTGATATCGCGATGATGATGGTAACAAAGTGATATATCGTGCTAGCCTCGTGAGACCGTCCTGATCTCGCCAGCTCCAGGTTTCCACTCGCAGATCAGTCTGGCATCTTGAGATGGAGGAAGATTTGGAGCCGTTCGCCAAACGACGGACCAATCAGCGTTGGTTCTGAGGCGGGTTTAGGTGTGACGCAACGAGAAGCGACTGTTCAGTCTAAGCAACTAGGTGGCCTCCACGGATGAGATGAGCGTAGCGATCGTGACTGGTTTCGGCAAGAGTTTGATCTAATTGGTTGATTTGGCCCGTCTATCGCCAACATAGGTGGTGATAGACAAATGGTTTATCCAATCAGCTAACCAGTATTTTCGCCCCTTCCCAAAAGTTCTCCAACGGAAAGTTCCCGGATGGATATGCCGAGCAAATGCGAAGCAATCCATCTGGCGGAGTCAGGTTAATATCTTGCAGCCATACTCACAATATAATATGACCAAAAACCTGGGTGACGTCTTCTTTAATAATGGGGGTGGGGACTATGCAGGGCAGTAAACATGATCAGTCTGCGTACAGTAAAGGCAATGAGTCAGAGTTTCCTTATTTGACAGGAATCTATATGCATTTACCTGTTATTTCTGACAATTTGATAAACAAACAAGTATAGTATAGCCTGACAAGCCAGACCCACATCAAGATGTTGGGTCTGGGAACTCGCCATTGGCAGAGCTCAATCCAAGGGGCGGGATAAACGGTTGTCTTTCAAATTTCCTCTGCACGTATTAGGATAGCGCTACAACCAGGCAGAGCAACGAAGAAGGAAAAGAAGCTAGTTGATAGATTAAACTTTTGCCGTATCTGGTCGGCAAAACTCCGAACACATCTTCCTTTTTTAAGAACGACTTCAGTGCCGTTCTTTGTTCTTTTCTCAAAGAAAAGCTTAACTCCAAGTCTTCCAGAAGGCCGCCCAGCAGCAGCCATAAGCCCGCCCACCGACTCTATACACGATGTGATTGGCCTGACTAGAGTTTGGTTTTTCCAGCTCGCAAGCCAACGGAGAATGCCTAGGCCCCCCCTTGGCTGCAAAATAATTTTGCTGCCGCCAGGGTGCGTCTAGATTTCTAGGCTATGTATAGTATTCTTGAGTTAATAAAACCCCAGTTAAAAAAAATAATCACATTTAAATAAATCACTGAGAAAGTCTGACTCTGGAGGTAAAACGAGATTAGCTCTCATATTCAAGTTCATGTTTTACGGTTGTATGTTAAATTGCTTTTAAACACATTTAGAGAGGATTAGAATTAATCGTATTCTCAATACTTTTCCTTTGGGGCTGGCTAAAACCTCTTTGGGTGGAGGGGGCAAAAAGCAGTTGTTAGCCATAATCTACTGTACTTGATTTAAAATAAATGGGCTGAGGCACAGGGACAGGTTGATGAGGAGCTGTTCCCACTCCGTTTCCCCCCCGTCAGGTGCTGAACGTGGAGCGGGTGCAGGCGCTGGAAACCTGGCTGAGAACGACCGGCACCAAGCTGACTCAAGTCAACGGCCAGAGGAAGTATGGAGGACCGCCGGAGGGTGAGAGAGGTTGCTCGGCTCAGCCGCTCTGCCTTTACACCAGGCTGCAATCAAACTAGTCTCGCATTGCCAGACCTTCCTCCGCAGCGCTGCGAAGGAAGGTCTGGCTAGTCCACTCACCCTTCGATGCTTGTTTACGAATCCTACTATGGCCATGCTCTATGAAGCAGCTCGATTGGTTTGGAGTTAGGCATTGACCTCGAGTGGTTAAGGTTAGGATAGCCGATTGGTCAGGGGATAGGACCTGAACAAATGGGGTTACGTTACCTTGGGTAAGCATGGACGCAAGATAAATCGATTTGATTTAAAAATCGAGTTGGTAGGTCAAATCGATTCATATTTTCAAAAAATCAATTTTTTAGATTTCTTTTAATCCAAATACAGTAAAAATAATTTGGATGTTTAACAATCTTTGTTGCACACTGCACCGTAACTTTTCACTTAGAGAAAGGGTTTGCCTTTGCAATTTTGTTTATGTTGATGCACTTTAATTAAATACAATAAATATATATATTTTTAAAATATATTTACAGTTATTTTGTTTTAAATTGAAGGAGGGGGGGGAATTGAATCGTAAATCGAGTTTTTTACAAAACAATCGCAGATTTTTTTAGGGAAACATATCGCCCAGCTCTAACGCTTGGCCAATAGTAGTGTGTGTGAATGCTATTGAAGGGCAGGTCTCGGCGTGGCCATAGTAGGATACGTAAATACGCTTCCTGGATGGGAGAAAAACGTGCTCTGGTTTATTGGCATTTCTTTAAACCAATCACAGTTGTCTTGGGCGGCTCTAAGCGCCAGACGGAGCCACGGTCTCTCTGCAAAATAGTCTTGTGAAGGAACTTGTTTTGGTGGAACATGTGAACGTTCAAAAGTTGTTTTAGTCGTGCAACAGAAAACTCAGATTGGACAGATAGTCTAGCTAGCTGCGTGTCGTGTGAAAAATAGGCGCAGGTCCTATTTCTAGCGTGAGACGTGCGTGTCACGCAGGCAGTGCGCGAGCTCTAACCTGTTAACATGGGAGCCGAAATAAAAACGGACAGATGCATCGATATGATCAATACAGCATAGTAGGGCGATATTTTCTCTGGCAACACTGTATCGATACACGGATGCCAAGTATCAATCTATTATTATATACTGTAGGCGTTGGTCAGTTTGTCTGCTTGACAATCCCATTTTTGCAGCAATAAAATTGAAGTGAGATGAAATGTACAGTACAGGCCAAAAGTTTGGACACACTTTCTCATTCAATGCGTTTCCTTTTTATTTTCATGACTATTTACATTGTAGATTCTCACTGAAGGCATCAAAACTATGAATGAACACATATGGAATTATGTACTTAACAAAAAAGTGTGAAATAACTGAAAACATGTCTTATATTTTAGATTCTTCAAAGTAGCCACCCTTTGCTTTTTTATTAATAAGGGAAAACATCCCACTAATTAACCCTGACAAAGCACACCTGTGAGGTGAAAACCATTTCAGGTGACTACCTCATGAAGCTCATTGAGAGAACACCAAGGGTTTGCAGAGTTATCAAAAAAAGCAAAGGGTGGCTACTTTGAAGAATCTAAAATATAAGACATGTTTTCAGTTATTTCACACTTTTTTGTTAAGTACATAATTCCATATGTGTTCATTCATAGTTTTGATGCCTTCAGTGAGAATCTACAATGTAAATAGTCATGAAAATAAAAAGGAAACGCATTGAATGAGAAGGTTTGTCCAAACTTTTGGCCTGTACTGTATGTCACAAAAATTCTTTAAAGGTACAGTCCCTCCAGATATTTGTGATGTCGCGAGCGCAACAATTCAGGAAGATTCAACCAATTGTTGTGAATTCAGTCCAACTCCAAAAAAATAGTCTCAGGAAGGAACTTTTTTTGGTCGAACAATAGGCTCGTTCGAGATGAGCCAGATCTGCGCAGAATCGATCACCGGCGATCGGCGCCCAATGCATGCCGGTTAGATTTGTGTCCGACTTGATCCCGACTTGCTCTGACGTCATGCACACGTGGGCAACGATAATCTCACGAGACCAAGGCGGCCGCAGTTCTGAGACGCAGGTAGCGCAGTTGCTTTTCACCAACTGCAAGAGCCAGGCGGACGCAGGTGGACCCAGGGCATGCTGGGAAACGCCGGCCTCTCAGCTGATCGAACAGCTGATTGGTTCAGAATCAACTCAACATGATGACGTTTTATATAAACTTTTTATTGATTTTGAATCAGAGGGATTTTAACTGCTATTTGTCTGATTTAAAAGCTTATTCTGTACAGAACACCTGTTGTGTGGCTGATAGTTATGTTTAGAAGTCAAAGAGACTAAATCTGTTCAGATTACGGATCATCTACAGTCTGTTGGTAATTGAAATCAGCAACAGATCGCATGTAGAGCATTCTGACAGCTACTCTGTCATAATAAAAACAACTGGAGACTGTGTAGGAACTGATATATGGGTCTGATAACATTTTATTAAATCGGAATCGGACCCAAACAGACAACAGTGTTTGTGTCACTTCCTGTTGAGCGTGAAGGCTGCTGGAATCAGCTGGAAAACTGTCCGACTTGAGAGCGGACTTTTGTCACCGCCCCCCGCTGCTGCCGCCTGCTCTTGTCTACTTTACAGGCGAGGCGCAGTTCATCTCGAACGAGTCTATTTTCCCCCACATAAGAAAACGCCATATACAAGTTAAGTTAATTCAGTTAAATTAAGTTTAAGACTGTTGACACGATACAGTAAGGTGAGCTATTTAAAAGGGATATTTCACCATTGGAAAGATGAATATATCTTTAAATTGGGTCACTTATGTAGTAGAAATGTGAATTTTTTTTCACATTGAATGAGAAGGTATGTCCAAACTTTTGGCCTGTACTGTATCTTAAACTCCAATGAATCCAGGTGTTTTCATTATTTCTGCTATACATTTTGTGAAAAAGCAACTTTAAAATAGTATTTCTTTGGAGTCTGGAACTGATTAACTGCAGACAAAAGTAGCCAGTGGTTGTAAATTGTTAAGATTTTCGATTTGAACTCCCGTCTCCTCTGCGTTGTTCCGTCAGTGTGGGACGGGCCGGCCCCAGGAGCCCGCTGCGAGGTCTTCGTCAGCCAGATCCCGCGGGACACCTACGAGGATGTGCTGATCCCCCTGTTCAGCTCCGTGGGGCCCCTCTGGGAGTTCCGCCTCATGATGAACTTCAGCGGCCAGAACCGCGGCTTCGCCTACGGCAAATACGGCTCGCCGGCCGTCGCCACTGAAGCCATCAATCTGCTGCACGGGTACGTGGTGGAGCGCGGCTTCCGTCTCAGCGTCCGCCGCAGCACCGAGAAGAGACACCTCTGTATGGGAAACCTGCCGGCCGCCACCCAACAAGAGGAACTGCTGCAGGTACCGCGGCTTTGGCTCCACTCGCCTGGCTCAGACACCATGTTTCTAAGCTTTTAACGGAGAGATACACCTCAGTAAAACCGACTATCTTTAAAATAATTTTTTTTTCAAAAAAAGCATCTGAGAAAGCCACAAAAGTCAGAATATGTGTCAAAAATGACCAAAAAAGCGACATTCATTATACAGTCAAAGATATTTCTCTTTTTTTGATGTATGCATGTCAATAAACTGTACGTGTCTGCATAGGCGCCGATTTATGTTTACCTCTGTGGGTCCTCAAGGGCGCAGAAAAGAAAAAAGTAGTCAAAAAATGTTTGCATTTTAGAACCTTAGGAAATGGACAGCGGCCGACACGAACGCACTAGGGCTGTGCTCGATTGAAGAAATTCTTAGTCGACTAACGCTCACTCAATTGTATCGACTAATCGATTAGTTGATTTAATCGACAGATCTGTAAATCTGATTTTCTCCGCTAAGAGTCATGCAAAAGCACCACTTTAATTCTTGTTTACCAGAGATGTGCTCGTAGGTTTCTTGGAAATAAGTCATTCAGCATGAAAAAAAGCATAAAACCTGACTAATCGACTAAAGAAATCTAAGTTGACTAAGACCAAAACGTTCGATTAGTCGACTAATCGACTAAGAGGGAACAGCCCTACAACGCACACGCCTATTAATTTGATAATAAAGCCATAAAGTAGGCTATCTTTCAACTCAGGACAGCGCCACTTCTCACAAACACAGATGGGATTGATTGGAGATGACAAGTTTAACTGACACGTAACCGCGATCAATGCCACCTGTCTAGTAGCCTCTGCACTGGCGGTCGATGTCGATGCATCATTAGGTTTAGCTTTTTTTAATAACAAATCTGTCCATTTTAGTCTCACTCTGATTACCTAATGCACATGCACGCATTGTATAGTGGGGGGATGGAGGAGGGAGGGGGTCACTAAAGAAATATCTTTCATCCGAGAGACGCTGTGATTGGTGGATAGCATATGGAGCAGGGGACTGACCGTAAAAAATATGACGATATTTTTGACCAAATACCTCGATATCGATACCGAAACAATATCGTAGGTTTGACTACTGGTGTTTTCACAAAATATTTACACAATGAGATTTTTGATAACTCATCATCAGTAATGTGGATATAATGACTCATATAATGATGAGTGGGTAAAGGCAAATAAAAGAACAGCTAGAACAGCCTGGGAAAAGTTGAGAAAACGACATCACTTTACTGTAATGCAGCCTTTAAAACCAGGAAAAGACACCACTTATGTAATTTCACGATATTACGACATCCAAAATCTAAGACGATATCTAGTCTCATATCACGATATCGATATAATATCGATAGATTGCCCTGCTTTAACGGACAGCGATATAACCAATGGCATTATGACAGACGCTCCACTTAGCACCAACTGCGATGCTTAATTTCGAAGGATTGCAGCCTACTGACAGTCTGGCACACGCGGGTGCTCCGGAGCTCGAGCTCGAGCCCCCACGGTATCGGCGCCTACGCGTGTCTGGCCCTCGATGTGATTCTCTTCTTCAGCGTGGCCCTTTTTAGTGAAAATGCATTTGTGACTAAAGTCATTTTTTGGGGTTTTGTAACTACTGTTTTTCTCCCAGGTGCTGCGTGTTCTGGCGGAGGGGGTGGAGAGGCTGTCCCTGAAGGCGGGGCCTGGCATAGAGGGCGTGTCTGCCATAGTCGTCTTTTCGTCCCACCACGCTGCCTCCATGGCCAAGAAGGGGCTGGTGGAAGGTATGTGAGGGACGGACTGATACATGGGACCAGTGTGTGTGTGTTTGTGTGTCTGTAAACATGATGCCAACCTTTGATATAATTGGGGCTAGAGCTGGGCAATCTATCGATATTATATCTATCGTGATATTAGACTAGATATCGTCTTAGATTTTGGATATCGTAATATCGTGATATGACACAAGTGTTGTCTTTTCCTGGTTTTAAAGGCTGCATTACAGTAAAGTGATGTCGTTTTCTGAACTCACCAGACTGTTGTAACTGTTCTATTATTTGCCTTTACCCACTTAGTCATTATATCCACATTACTGATGATTATTTATCAAAAATCTCATTGTGTAAATATTTTGTGAAAGCACCAATAGTCAACCCTACGATATCGTTGCGGTATTGCTATCGAGGTATTTGGTCAAAAATATCGTGATATTTGATTTTCTCCATATCACCCAGCCCTAATTGGGGCTTAGTTAATCGCTTTCAAATCAAAATTGAGATTTGAAAGAATGTGATTAGCCAATCGTGAAGACGGCGATAAATGGAATGTGAAATATTTTATATATTTAATATAGTTTGGTGTAGAATTTGACTTAACATTTTCTTTTATTCCTCATTTCATTCATATTTACTCTTTGTTCATGATATACACGCTGAAATAATGTTACACATCTTTCAGTGGATCTTTCATGTATTTATTACTTGATTTATTTAATGTGATCGTAGAAGAAGCAATATGTAGCTAAAAAGATTCCCAAATCGAATCATAATCACATCATCTGGCTGGAAAATGGCAGTCCGATTTCTATTTTATTTTTTTCCCCCAAAATCATTCAGCCCTAGATATAATGCAGAATTACATTTTTTTATTTTTAAACCAAGAGATTCATCACAGTGATATATACGTAAATCTGTGGACTTGTGACGACCTACACCTGGCAGTTCTTCTGCCGCGACTTGTCAAACCTCTGATTGGTCGGTTGTATCTTCTTTTTGTCTCCAGCGTTCAAGAAGAAGTTTGCGATCAACGTCTCAGTCAAGTGGCAGTCGGCCGTGAAGCCGAGCGCGGACGAGCAACACAAACTTCCCAAGAGCCTCGCGCCGTCCCCCGTGAAGCCGCCGCGCCACATCCTGCCCTCTCAGCCCTCGGGCCCGCCTCCTCGCCTGGCCCGCCCTCAGTCCACCCCGCTGGGTTTCTGCAGAGCCGTGGGTGGACCCACGGCCCCCCCTGCTCCCAGCTCCACCTTCCAGGGGCCCCCGGCGTCTCCGGCGCCCGCCCCGTCCCCTACGATGCTCCTGAGTACGCTGTGCGAGGCGAATGGCGTCGGCCAGCCGTTCTATGAGATTTACTACAGCCACGCTGGGCCGGATGGATTCCTCTACTTTACCTACGAGGTGTGCGTCCCCGGGACGGGCGCGCCCTTCAGGGGGCTGGTCCCGATCTTGCCGGGACCCACGGCCTCCAGCATGTGGGAGGAGGCCCAGCGAGCCGCGGCCCAACAGGTTCTGCACAGGATGTACAGTAATGAGTTGGCGCACTGACACGCTCAGCAGATCGACCCACATGTATAAATATATACAGCACAGTTATGTTATATCCTTAGACGTTTAATCTTCTATGTAGTTTAATGATTTCTGCATGCTTTTATGAGAGTAGTTTGAAGTTTGTCTTGTTTTTATAAGCGTAGTTTGTCTTGTTTAATCTTCTGTGGCTTGTTTTCTGCATGTTTTTTCATTGTGTTTTTTATTGTGTTGGATTGGTTCCTCATTTTAATTAAATGAGTTTTGAAAAGAAAGTGGGGTGGTGGTGTTGATTTGTATAAAAGTATAGAATGAAAGACTAACGTGCCCCCCCCTCAGATTGTAGATGAGTTGATTTCATTATTACTTTTTAGTGATCATCACGCCTGCTTTTATTGGTGAATATGTGTAGTAATACAGGTGGCGTGGCATAAAAAAAAGAAAAGTGTGATTTCCCATCCTGATCATTATTAGTTTCCCATAGTGCAACAGGCCCAATGTACACAAAAGTTTAGTGTCATACCCAATAATTTTGACTGTGGCCATTAAAGGAAATCCAGTCAAGGATGTCCCTCCCTGCGAGCATACATTCTAAATGATTGTCCTAAAATCATTCATCTACCCAGTTACCAAAGGTTTTAACACATCCATCTCTGCCGACTGATCTCATGAAGTGGCGTATGTATGCCACACCAATTTGTACGCCATTGTTGGCGTGTTACCAAGACGCATACTCGCTTTTTAGCGTGTTTATCAACGCCGTTTGGCCTCCCGTTGACTTACATTACCTTGCGATTGCGTGTGAATTTACGCCGTAGCGAGTAGTATGAAATGGCAAAAATCCACGTAGGGAAGTTGGTTGGGGTGGAGGATGGGTAAAAACACAGGACTTCCACCCAGGGGAGCGGGGATCAAGTCCCGGGTGTAATGTTTCCACGTTTGTTCTTTTCCTAAACCCAACCGTAGCCTTGCGATAACCCGCCACGTGGCTTTAGAAAGTGCAGGCTGTATACAGCGTGGACATACACGCGGATAGCTCAAAATGCGTACAGATAACACGCCACCTGGCTTTAGGAAAATGGCATGTATGTTTACACGAAGTCATGATATCACGTTCATCTCTGAAATCAAATAAACTGGCCCGACAGCCTTTTCACTGTTAACTACACATGCACACACACCCTTCTATCAGTCAACACAGCAGCTGTTTATAGTATTGAGCAGAATGATGAATGCTTTTATTTCATACACTTGACGGTACAGCCATGTTTGATGAAGGTAGATAGAGTTGAAGCTAGAAATTGCACTGCAGTAAATGATGAGGTGGGATCAGGTAGGACAGTGGCCGGCCTTGGTCCTGGACAGATGACGGGTTTCTGAAGACCGATGTAGCTCATTAATGTGATGAAGACCAAACTGATCTGAAAAAACTGACTTCTTGGTCTCAAATAGTTAACATCAATGATTTTTTTTTTCTTCCTCAGAGCACACAATCAAAACAATGTTAACACACAATCCAAAACACATCACGTTCCGTGTCGGCTGCAACTTTTAAAGTCTAGGTGGTGTTCTCCAGTCACACCTCCAGTTAGCGTCATTGCTTTTGGCGTGCTGTGTTGCAGCGTGCGACGTGACTTGTCATTGGGCAGAGCGTCTGTGTTTTGAAGTGATGGGGGTCGGCGGCGGTTGGCTAGGCCTCCGAGGTCCTCTTCCTGATCTCAGCTATCAGATCTGCTCTGGAAATATCAACCTGAGGAGAGGAAACGGGACGGGGACGTTAGTCCTGGAACCAGCTTCTAACCACCGTCAACACCGGTTCATTCAGGCAGAAAGAGTGTGTGCACATCTGTATCAAGGCTGGATGGGAGGGTGATAGTGATGAATAATCCTCTATCATGCTATATTCACTTTGTTTAGTGCATGTCATTCTATATTGGGATATGGACATATAACAGCACATTTGGAAGCAGTCTGTCTGTATGTCTGCGTGTAATGTATGTCTGTATATCTGTGTTTGTGTGTGTGTGTGTGTGTGTGTGTGTGTGTGTGTGTGTGTGTCACCTCCTCTCTGGTGGCCACGACGCGGAGTTTGACCACTCCATCTTTCAGCTCCTGTTCTCCCAGGATGGCCACCAGCGGGATCCCCGACTCCTCGCAGTGCTGCAGCTGACTCAGCAGTTTGGGGTTCTTCTTATACATCACCTCTGCCTGGAAAAAACACACACACAGTTTATAAGTTTATAAAAAAAAAGAATAGAAATATAGCAGTCACAAAAGATCCTGTATCTCCCTTAAAGTGTGATTTCTGCTTGTGCGTTAAATCGACGCCGTGGCTACATACGTTGGTACGTGGAGATAGCGACCATACGCCGTAGCCCGACGTCACCTCTCAAAAAAATGTAACTACACGTCGCAGCAACGCGTGTCGCTCAGCTGTTGCTGGAGGCAGCAAAAAAACACCGCTGGCTAAACTATTTAGAAATGGTGGGTTTGTTCAGGACACCCCTGCGTCTCATGCAGTGATTAGTGACCAATCAGTAGTCTGCAGGTTTTCACGTCACCTTTTGGTATCGCCTCAGCTCGCTTGGAACCTCGACGGAGGTGGTACTAAGAAAAGGTAAGGTACCATGTAATGGAAAAACACCACATGACTCTAGAGTCACTACTCACTCTGAAGATAATCACGTCACTAAAACACACACACACCTTAATGCCAGCGTCCCAGAGCTCCGTGATGAGTCGGAGTTTCTCCTCCAGAAGGTTCTTCTGAGCCGACGCCACCATCACCTGAACCTCCGTGGTCCGGACCTTCTCCGCGGACGCCTGAACAACACACACACAGTTACAGTCTGCACACACTTAACAACACACACAGTCTGCACACACTTAACAACACACACACAGTTACAGTCTGCACACACACTTAACACACACAGTTAGTCTACACACACTTAACACACACAGTTACAGTCTACACACACACAGTTACAGTCTGCGCGCGCGCGCACACACACACACACACACACACACACACACACACACACACACACACACACACACACACACACACACACACACACACACACACACACTTAACAACACACACAGTTACAGTCTACACACACACACACACCTCAGCCTTGTGCTCCATGATGGAGAAGATCCTCTCGATGCCGATGCTGACCCCGACACACGGCACCTTCCTGCCTTTGGGATCAAACATGCCCACCAGGCCGTCGTAGCGCCCGCCGCCCGCCACGCTGCCCACGCTGACGCTCTCCTCTGCTGGCGCCCCGTTCTGGGCCTCAGCGGGCGCCGGGGCCACCCCGGCCTGAGTCAGCACCGCCTCGTAAATGATTCCTGTGTAGTAGTCCAGGCCGCGGGCCAGACTCAGATCAAACACCACCTGCAGGGGGGGGGGGGGTTTGAAGCAGGGACAAGGTGTGAACAAACGCAGAGAAAGAAAGAATAAAAGTGCAGAATAACTAACGTTCTGCTGATTGAAGTAAAAACTGCCGTACCTTGTCCGTGACCTGGAAGAGCTGCAGGTAGCTGAAGAGCAGCTTGATGTCCGACAGGCCGGCGCACGCCTGCTTGCTCTGAGACATCCGCTGGTCCTGCAGGAGGCGCTCGGCCAAGTCCATGCCACCTGAAAACGCCAACAGCGGTTTCACAAAGCAGCGCACACTGGGCCGCGGGAGCCGACACAGGCGGCGGAGGAGAGCCCTGCGCGGGACGGTTTTTATTGATCCCGCTCCTTCTCGCTCCCCATGGGTTTCTGACCATTACCGCCCGCCTCCCGCAGCATGGCGCGTTGGGTCCCGCCCGCACCGCGAACATTAGCTTGACCCCTGATTATGGGTCTTCTCCCCTCCCCCTGCACCAATGCACAATATGAGGAAAATATCTAATTGCCGTTATTTTGACTGATCTTGCGGTTGCAGACTCGGCCGCAGGTTCGAGTCAAACCTGCATGTCATTCCGCCTCGCTCGCACCCCCCCTCCACTTCATGTCTCAGCTGTCCTATCTCATAAAAGGCCTGACATGCCCAAAGAATAACCTTTTAAAAAAAAAAATAAATAAATAAATAAATCCTCTGCAGCTCTACAACCATGGCGTTCACAATTTCAAACTGTTTTGCCCCTAAACCAAACCAGACCAGAGATCTTCAACAGGTGGTCCGGGACCCCTTAAGGGGGCCTTAGAGTTACTGCAGTGGGGCCACCAAATTATTGTTTTTTTTTTTTTCTTCAAAAATGAAATTGTCTTAACATGAATTCAACATATTATTAGCAAATATAAATCAACCTATTTGTGAAACGTCTCACCCTGCAAACTGACGTACTCTCCGATCCGGTCGGCAGCCTCCTCCGATAAGCCCTTCTCATTCACCATCTCCTTCTTCACGTCCTCCCAGGGCATCTTGGGGGGACACAAGGACACGACTCAAAAATAGATACTAGGGATGTAACGTATACTCAACTCATGATTCACGATACGATTTTCTGATGATTTCTTTTAACAGAATTCAAGGACTGAAAAACATTCCTTTATTTATACCGTACAGGCCAAAAGTTTGGACACACCTTCTCATTCAATGCGTTTCCTTTTTATTTTCATGACTATTTACATTGTAGATTCTCACTGAAGGCATCAAAACTATGAATGAACACATATGGAATTATGTACTTAACAAAAAAGTGTGAAATAACTGAAAACATGTCTTATATTTTTCATTCTTTAAAGTAGCCACCCTTTGCTTTTTTTATTAATAAGGGAAAACATTCCACTAATTAACCCTGACAAAGCACACCTGTGAAGTGAAAACCATTTCAGGTGACTACCTCATGAAGCTCATTGAGAGAACACCAAGGGTTTGCAGAGTTATCAAAAAAAGCAAAGGGTGGCTACTTTGAAGAATCTAAAATATAAGACATGTTTTCAGTTATTTCACACTTTTTTGTTAAGTACATAATTCCATATGTGTTCATTCATAGTTGTGATGCCTTCAGTGAGAATCTACAATGTAAATAGTCATGAAAATAAAGAAACACATTGAATGAGGTGTGTCCAAACTTTTGGCCTGTACTGTATATACTGTCCAAAACAGCAGATGTGTCCTCTTATCAAAAGTGCAAAAGAAACAGTTTTTTATCTTTAATTACAAAAAAAAAAATGAAAGATTAAAGGCAGGCTTGTTTATTGCTAAGGCCATATGGTTTAATTTAAATGATTTATTTCAAATGTAACAATAACATAACAACTTTTTTTAAAAGTTGTTTGCTGTTAAACGACAAATAGAAGAAACACTAGGTGGCTGAACGGGTATTTTACAACAACGTTGAACGCAACACAAGCTTACGGAGCTGGACCCAAAATGCAACACTAAAGTCCCGTCCCTGTTGTTAAAAACGCTGTCTCCTCTGTGTCTTTAGCTGCAGGCTGTTGGACGTCCCGCTGGTGGAATCCTCTACAGTGAAAAACAGCCACACTTTACACCGTTTAGCTGTCAGCATTTTAACCGTGTTTAAGCCTAGTCCACACAGCATTCCGGGATGGGAGAAAAACGTGCTCTGGTTTATTGGCATTTCTTTAAACCAATAACAATAGTCTTGGGCAGCGCCGACGCAGAGCCACGGTGCCTCTGCTAAATAGCCTCGGGAAGGAACTTGTTTTGGTGGAACATGTGTACGTTCAAAAGTTGTTTTAGTCGTGCAGGAGAAAACTCAGATTGGACAGATAGTCTAGCTAGCTGTCTGGATTTACCCTGCAGAGATCTGAGGAGCAGTTAACAAAAAGGAGGGACATCCGGGCGGAATTTCGGGCAGCACCTTTACAATCCCGAAAAATGAAATGTCGTTGATATAGACTACATCAGACTGAGCGTCTGCGGGCTCCTTTCAGAACAGTTGACTTTGTAGAGCATTGCCTACGAGTCTCAACGTGTCACGTTTAACCCTTCTGTAAACGAACAGGGAATCAGGTTTGCAGAATTGAAAGAAGAAAAAAAAAGCTCAGTGCACACGCACTCACCTTGTCCAGTTTATCCACTGTTGAACAGATGGAGCGGAACTTGTCATCCGGGACGCCACACACGGCAAACATCCCGTCGAGGATGCGTCTGTCGTTGACCTGGATCACAGAGATCACACCACTGATCAAAGGCCGACTTTTCACGCTTTTCAGTTACTGAGTTGAAATCGCACCGGACAAACGTGACAAACCTTGATACGGAAGTCTCCGAGGTCAAGCTCACTGAGGATTTCATGGACAATCTTCAGACACTCAGCATCTGGAATCATGCCGTCGTACTGCCCTGCGATGTCAAAATCCTGAAACACACAGACACACAAATTAAACCCGGTCCGTTTCCAAAAGCGCTTACCGCTGAGCCAGACCGTGGCTCTGTGTGCCTGGCGGGAGTGAAAACGTATCGGAGGAAGTCTCACACATTGGTAGAACTCTCGGTAGCGACCGCGGGTCATGGCCGGGTTGTCGCGGCGGTACACCTTAGCGATGTGGTAGCGCTTGATGTTGGTTATCTTGTTCATGGCCAGGTAGCGGGCAAAGGGCACCTGAGAGAGGGCAGGTCAAGGAACACACACACGCAGGCACACACACAGCTTCGGATGCTTAATGTCCTTTCATTTCACAAACAAAAACTAAGATGAAAAAAATATTCGTTGACAATCTTTATTTCACCACGAAAACCAGACTCAAATGAAGAAACAATAACCTGTCCAAAACAAAGAAGAGAGAAGAACTATGACGAAACGTGATTCCGTATTTCTTCAATGACTGACAAAAACAAATTACTGTTAAACTACTAAAAACTTAAACTGGGTTTTTTTTTCAATGGCCGGCAGTGGTGGAAAAACAGACAAATGCATACATTTCTGTTAAATAAGGCCCATTTTGAGTCAGGAAAAGCCCTGCTGTGTGTTGGAAGGATACAGTGAGGTCATATCTGAGGGACAGCAGCTCTCCTCCCTGGTCTTTGAGGTCGTAGATGAGCTTGGAATCTTCTCCATATTTCCCCGTCAGCGTCTCCTGCACACCGCACAGAGGACACAGAGGACACAGCGGTGAATGGGAGACGCCCGGCACACACGCACAATACACCCCTTTTTGTTGTTTTAATCGTCATCGCGATATCAACTGCTGCAAATAAACACGAAGCGAAAGGCTGCGACATAACACGAAAGACACTCAAAAGATTTTTTAGGGGAGTTCGTTGAAAGAAAATATCAGCAGAAAACTTGCACTTTAAACCTTTAATATTCAATTCAATGTTCAATAAAAGAATGTCGGAAATTATTTCCTTTCATTTGTTTTAAATTCAACAAGCCATTTGTTGAATTGTAGCAGAATACTGAAGCAGCAGAAATGCAGAACTGAGAACACCTTAAGTGTGTGTGTGTGTGTGTGTGTGTGTGTGTGTGTGTGTGTGTGTGTGTGTGTGTGTGTGTGTGTGTGTGTGTGTGTGTGTGTGTGTGTGTGTGTGTGTGTGTGTGTGTGTTAAAATCCGGTGCGGTGCCCGGTATCTACCGGACGGAATAGCAACGCGGATTTCGGTGCCTCGCTTAAGGTCCCACCTTAATGTCTGCTCTGATCTCTGATGCTACGGAACAGACGTGTCCATTTAGTTATTGCAGTATTCAACAACGATATTGCGTGTTTTCCTCATTATCGTGCAGCCCTAGCACTCAGCGGTGAAGATGTTCAATTGTGTCGCGTGCAAATCTACCTTGAGTTCGAAAACGGGTGTGTCGATGGTCTCTGCTCCGTGGCGTTTGAAGCAGCCGATGATGGTGTTGAAGACTCGCTCTCTGATGGCCATCTGCTTGGGGTTGTAATCCCTCGTTCCCTGGGAGAGAGAGAGAGAGACAGAGAGAGAGACAGTCGGCCCATCAGGTGAAAGCTTTCAGAGGAATCCAGCGTTTTCTCTGGGTTCATCGAAGACTTGGGTGCGCAAATTTGGCCAAGGGGTCAAAGGGTCTTTCTTCAAGAAAAAATGCTGTCTTTCAATAAAAAAAAACTGCCTAGCAGTGCCTGACTTTATGCTAGAAGCTAACAATGTAGCTATGGCTGAACTTTGGCATGTAAACATTAGCTCACTAAGAACCTGTGAACCACAATCCCAAACTGGCAGTTTGACTTTCTGTGTACCGAATTGTTTACCTAAAGTAAACTTCTTTGACTTCTATGAACATCATGTCTTTTTTTAAATATTAGTTGTTTTTTTTAATTGCACTTCCCAAAATCCCAATATATCGCCTTACGCACAGTATCAAAGTATATTGCAATATACTGAATCGTGACCCATGTGTCGTGATACGTATCGTATCGCCAGATTCTTGCCCTAGTGAAAAATGAGTTTTAACAATGTGTTGTTCTGCAAAACAAATCTGTCACTTGCGGTCGGTTACGGTTTCTCTTGGGTCATGTTAACTGAAGAGGAAAATGTATTTTGGAAGTATCCTGATGTCCCCGAGTTATGGTCATAAAAGATCCACGGGGAGATACAACAGGAACAACTCAACACTGACGTGATCTGTATCTGGATACATTATCTGAATAATGACATCGTTAACAACTCGTATTAATGGACATTTTGATCGAATCCGCCGCTTTGTGGTTGGATGGGCAACTGGTCGACAAACGCGTTGCATTCCAGGTGCAAGGGGGGGGCCCACTAGGACCTGCAAGGGTCACGGTCTGGAAAGCTACCAGGTCTGCCACGCTGGCACTAGCAGGCTAAGCTACCCAGCATGTCTACTGTCAGACGACCACAGTGATTATTAGTCCGCTGTTTGTGTGGTTTCATGGATATACTTCAATCTGAAACATTGCAGTACAGTTACTGCAGTGAGTCCATGTCTTCAGACAGTCTTAACACGGCCGATGAGGTCTTTTGATAGACACTGCACTCACTGGTGGGAAAGTTCAGCTGTGATAGACGGTAAGTGACTTGTATATTTACAGGATTCTTTTTATGTGATCAACCAGAAGTCATGTTTGCATGACTATTCATTGAGGCATATCACGTTTGGGAGGGAGATTGCCATCTAGAAGTCTTGATGTGGCTTGTTTCTGCATTAATTACATTTGAACTACATGGATGAGATGCTGCTGAAAGCAGCACAGCGTATGGTGTGTGCACCTTAACCACAAGGCCACCTCGTCCCTGCCGTCTACAGCTGTGGGACAGGCAGGCGGGATAGCAGGTGTGACGTTAGCATGTATTTTGTTCTGAATGTGTTCAAACTGAATGGATGTCGTCATCACAGTGAGAGCCGGATTCTACCTGCATTGGACTGCATCCAAGATACGGATTGTATTTTCACACCAGGTTAGCCCAGCAGAAATCATGTTTTTATTTCCTGTTCCGAATTAAATGCACGTGTGTGATTACAGGAGCATGAGGGTCTTACCTTTGCCGTCTTGAGGACAAACTGATGTTTGCCATCGTCTCCTCCTATCCGAGCCTTGAGCTGCAGCAGTTTGGCTACCTCTTCATCAATCTGCAACACACACACGTCTAACTTGAAAAACTACAGATGACATGTAGCGAGCAGAAAACATTCAAAACTGTTACTGTGTTATTTCTGTTTCAAAAGGCAGCAATACATAACACATTCCAATCTAGAGTGTTTATATGATTTCATACATTAGCAGTGAAATTAATTAATGCATAATATTCGTGAAACCGTGATTACCAACAAAATCTATAATCGTTGCATCCCTAGTAGTGACAGGAGTTTTTGCCACACCCACACCCAGAGGCCTACCTGCGCAGCAGTGATCCCAGGTAGAGAATGCACAGATCGGACCCGTGTTACAGTCCGAAAGCCCGCCAGACCAGAGCACGCACGAACACAGAACATGGCCAGCATGTTGGTCCCACAGCACGGACAAAAAAGAAAAGAAAAGAAGAACAGTATGTCCAGAAATCCGACCGGTTAAAGTTCAGGAGTGCATCATGGGTACAGCAACGTCCAGTGGAGTTGTACGGGGCCAGCCACAGCAGCCAATCACAACGGCCAGTAGCAGCAGAACCAGGAAGCGAGTTGAGCAAAAGATGTCCAGGAGACAGTTGAGGTAGATGATGAAGGGTCATCCAGGGCCAGGCAGGAAGAACAGGAGAAAAGTGGTAAGCAACCCTGTCACTAGGGGAGGGGGGGGCATGACGCATCAATCATCACAGGGTGGAGGGCAGGACATGAGATCACATAAGACCAAAGTCAATCAAAGACACCAGCCCAACGCAGCACACACAATCACGCACAGTCCTGCTCTAGACCCAAGTATCACATCTGTGTCGAGTGCATTTAGTGTTTCCAGCATTTTATAACATTTAAAAAAAAATTTCAACCTGATTTTCCTATGTTTCTGTGTCTAAGTGACCGATGGGAACAACAATCGTTGACATTGGTCCAGCATTAAGCGAGATCGCTCCAGTCGGCAGCGGAGAAACAAGCTACAATTTAAGTTAATAGGGCAATTGTGCAGCTTGTATTACCTTCACAAAAGTGCTCGTTTTGGCACTGAGAGGCTTCGATTAATATTCTAAGTGTCTGACAACATTATGGAAAGGATTTCCAAGGAGGTTGACCTTTCTGTTAAAGACTAAGATCCTTTTTTTAAACAAAAACATCCGGGAAATTGTGTTTGCTAAAGCCACCAGACTCCATGTAAATAAACAGTAATTTTAGCATCGTAAAGTACACTTAAATCAAAGTCGACAGAAACAAAATAAAACTATGAAAAGCCGTTTTGGGTCATCATGCCACTTTTCCAACCATAACAACTCTATACTCTAAATATCTAATATGTTGGTTCTATACGCGCTAAAAGTATTGCTTTTTTAAAATGGAGTCTGGTGGGTTTAGCAACATCGAATGAGCTGCCTTACTTCTAGCGCCCTGCTATGTGCACGCTGGCTCACTGTCACCGCTCACTTGAATAGAACAGAGCCATCGTTGAACTTATTAATAACACCTGTGTGCTTTTACTACTATGATGATGTCTCCTGTGAAAAAGACCTACTGTCACTTCAAATAACTACTGCACCATGTGTGACTGCATAGACACGGCCCCTGGTGATGTCATGGTGGGAAAAGGCAGGTCTCAACAGTCCCTGACATAACAGCAGAGAATTCAGTCCAAACAAGACAAATAAAGAAGGAGACACAGCATACATACATATATATAGACTCTTCAGCTAGACGTGTTTACTGACAAACAGCTGGCACTCTAGCGCTCATTGAATGGACCTTTTTCAAAGCAGACATTTTGACTTATCATAGTAGGAAAAGCCCAGCTGAAATTGATAACCTTAACAATGGCTCAATTCCATCAAGTGCCCCAGTAAGCTATTTCAGTGAATCAGCATGCACAGTACCAGGGCCTGTGGAATGCAGCCCTCATTAATGGTTTTGAATACACCTGTCTGTGCTTTTCTTACTATGACATGTCAACATGTCTGCCGTGAAAAAGGTCTCACACAAGACTTCAAAACCCTCCACCTGCTCCAACATCCTCTACGGTGCACGACAGAGGAAGAGGACAATGACCATCATCCAGTAGTCCAGAACAGCTGACTGGCACAAAGTCACAATCTGTGTGCTGGCTGATGATGAAGACAACATTAGCCTGTCAGATAGCTATGTGTTTCAGACCACAGACATTAACCTGGCACCTGAAGACGTCGGCTAGCCTACATTACATACTTTAAATTGTCACAGGCTCAAGCACATGTTTGATAGCATCTGCGTGTTTTAATATGGCAAGTTATTGCATCAGCTAACGTTATATCCTTACACATTTAAAAGTTAATGTTTAGACGCATCGGGACGGAGTCATCTAAAACGTCCCTTTGCAGATAAAATGTACTAACGCTGTATGTGGTTTTGAACAGTTTGTTACAGCCGTATCTTTGGTGACATGCAGTCTTTTGTACCTGATGCATGATGTGGTAGCAGGCCAAATAGCTAGCTAGCTAGTGGCCCCAGTGCGTAGAGCTAGCAGGCTAAGTTACCATAATTTAGAGCCATTTTAATGTTGACTCACTTATCACTGAACACATATGCACCGTACAATATAACGAGTCGTGTTTTCTAAATCATTGTCATCTCCCAATTAATTGGGCTTATAAATGGCAGAGGAAGAAGTTTATATTTTATAATGGGAGTTTCATTTTAATACCTAAGCGTTAGCGGACATAATGTGTGCCGAATAAATAAGTGACCCATAGTAGATCAGACAGCAGTGATTCAGCTGTGGACAACATTGTGTACTAAAGGCCACACTACTTTGACGGAAAGTTAAACGGGGTTTGGTACGTTAGCTAGCTATGCAGTATGGCTAGCAAGCAACCCCGTTCTGTTAAATGCCAAATGGACATGCTGTTACCCGCATGTGAAGAACTTAAGATTACCATTAAAGAGAGTACTGACCTGCTCTTTGCTCGCCTTCTCTGACTTTAACTTCCGAACGACTTCACCTTGGATTTTAATCGCCTCTTGTATCTGTGCCTTGTCTTCCATGGCTTTTCATTAATGTATTTGCGCCGTTAATCACACCGGCGGCAACCCTGTAGCTGTCACGACTGTGGTGGCCTAAAGCGGATACGGAAACACGTAAGACATCCGGTTCATATTTTCTAAATAAACGTTACAAATGCAATGTTTCTAGTGAACATGATGAAGACGTGTACACAGCAGTGTATCCTTACCATAGACTGTAAAAATTAGATCCTTACTACATTCATTGGCATTGTCAACAAACTATTATCGTTTTGTTTACATTTCTCAAAATGTGATATTTTCTTTTTAAAATGCTGGGAACTATCACTTCGGCCACTAAAAATAGACTAATTTCATACGGAAAAATCTTACAACCTATGACCACTTAGGGTTAGGGTTACAGGCTGGCAGCCTCCACTCTAAGATACTGCAGGAGCAGCAAAAGGCTTGCACCTGGTACTTAGAGCAATGATAACTGCCAAACAAAGAAACTGCCAAAACAAAATTGTAAAGTATCTTTAGGCAGTGCGTTTCTGATTTAAGGCATCTACAGTAGGCTATAGAGACAGATATTCGGATATCCAAAGAGACGGAAGGAGCGCCAACATACATTTGACCATTGCTGAGAACACTTAGAGAAAGCACGTTTAGTTTCTAGGTTGCCTTTGCTATAAGATAAAAGCAGTGGGTTTGCTCAGGCTAACAAGGGTTGGAACTGGACCGTTGTGGAACGGAAAAAACATTGAGGAATGGTGGATCCAAGTTTTAGTCAGTTCAGTTTAGGTCATTTCAAATTACATCTAGTAATATGCAATAAACTAAAATGACAAATAAATCACTATTTTGACCAGATTGCTATTATAAGGCACATATAGTTTAAATAGCCTCACATGTCGATGTACAGAATCTACGCAGACAGTTTAGGACTTTAAACTATGCATACACACAAACACCTTCCTGTTTAAACAGTGAGCAAAGGAAGACCATAACCAAAGTCCACTGCAGAGGGAACAGAGCCCTGCCATCAGCATGCCTGTGAGTATCAGCGTATTTCTTTATTGTGCAGCAAAAATCGACATTAAGGACAGTAGGGACGGCCTCATTATGGGTGATGGAAAGGAACAACTATGTGAGGAGGCTTTAGGGTGTGTGTGGCATGATGGACTTTGAACTTCAGAGCAGTTTCATGAGATTTAGTTTAAGGGTAGTGATAGTTAGATAGTAAGTTCTGTTTCAGACGTGTTGGTGCTTTGACAGGCCTTAGGAATTTCTTGTGCATGAAAGTAAATAATGAAATGAAATGGTGTACAACATGTTTTGGTGCTTGAATCAATGTTGAAGTGGTGGAAGAAGTATTCAGATCCTTTACTGAAGTAAAAGTACTAATACCACACTGTAAAAAGTAAAAGTCCTGCATTGAAAATGTTACTTAAGTGAAAGTATGTAAGTATGTAAAATGTTCTTTAAGTATTAAAAGTAAAAGTACTTAATGCAGAAAAATCCTCCCCTTTTAGAAAGTGTAAAGGATCCAAACAGCTATGTGTTTAATGGTCTAATCATTTCAGCTGAACTTTTAGGCCGTTATATTGTTGGCTAGTTTCATTAATAATAAAACATCAGATTTTATAAACTACATGTGTTTTGTGTGAAGAAATCTTAATGTGTAAAGTAACTAGTAACTATAGCTGTCAGATGAATGTAGTGGAGTAAAAAGTACAATATTCCTCTCTGAAATGTAGCAGAGTAGAAGTAGAAGTGCCTCACCACTGCAGAGTACCAACCAGGATTTAGGAAACTGATGGGCATTTTTCAACATCACTGTTTTTTTTCTACAAATAGGCTGATTTATATTTGCTAATAATTTGTTGGATTCGTGTTAAGACATTTACATTTTTGACAAAACATTTATGTAAATTATTATACATTATACCATAATTTGGCGCCCCCCCTGCAGTAACTCTGTGATGGCTCTTTCAAGAACCATAGAGTCCTTTGAAGAACCATTTAAAAACCAGTACTTTTTCTGTGTGCAGCTTTTGAACACAGTGGAGCATTCAGCAGCTAAAGATATTTCCCCCACGAGTTTGATGAAACTGAAAACCGAGCTAAAAGGAGAGGACTAACATTCATCAGGTGGACACAAACAGAACTCCGTATGATCCCGTTGCTCCCTTTCACTTGAATGCATAATAAGAAAATAGTTTTCCATAATAGCTTTATTATGTCGATGTTGTGTTTACAGCCGGTTGCGCTGCCTCGAAATGACCCTTCAATTCATAAATTTAGGTTTATGTCGCAGAGTGAGGTAGGAAACAGCCCTGATACCGTCACTCTTCTCTGTCATAGTAAATTTGCATAACGTTTTCACTTTTTCAACTGCTCCATCTCGTACCGCCTATTCTTTGAGTGTTGGTATCCAGCACAGGTGTTTCTGTTGAAGTTGTATTCACAACAACTCCATATGTGTCAGTGATACACCTTTTGGAACTTTTAAGGGTCCTGCCTCTATTCGGGGCCACGTACATTCAATTTCAATTCAGTTTTATTAGTGTCCAATCCCAACAGGAGTTATCTCAATACACTTTAAGACTCTGACACACCAACCCAATGGCCGACCTTCGGCAGAAAAGGCAGTTGGACTGACTGGCTCCCAAATTTGGTAAAAAAAGTTCCTCAGAACAGACCAAAGCGACGCTGACTTGAGTGTACGTTCTGCGCGTGCGCGAGATGTAATGCATCTCCATAACAGCAGGCAACGCTAATCTGTATTGTCGCCCAAAAAAATTTAAACCGGCAGCTGATGACGAATGCGTCACGTGGGTCGGGCTTCTCCGGAATTTCAAAGCCAGACCATCATCGCGGCTCGGTCAGAATACGATCTCATATTTTACGAAAATAGTTCACCGAAACGTGTTTCTGAAAACATTTTAAGCGAGAAATAGGCTATACAGTTGCTGAATCTGTTTTCATTTCAGATCGATAAAGGTCAGTTTAAAAGATTTTCGTCAGATTTAGAGAGACTCTAAATGAGTCATCCCATCGTCATTTCCGGGTTAGCACTCCCATATCAGATCGGTCATTGAGTCCGACTGCCCGCCTTTCCGATTCAACATGTGAAATCGGCCCAAATGAAGGCCGACGGCTGACGACGACACGGAGAACACTGAACACACTTGAGTCACTGACCTTGCCAGACTGTCCGACGGCCGATAATCGGGTTGGTGTGTCAGGGCCGTTACAGATAGAGTAGTTCTAGACCATACTCTATCATTTACTATTACTATTAACACAACTATTTCCCCCAAGAGCAAGCATTTAGTGTGACAGTGACGAGGAAAAACATCCTTAAACAGACAGAAACCTCTGACAGACCCAGGCTCTTGGTGGGCGGCCATCTGCCTCTGCCGGTTGGGACCCAGGGACACTCATACAGATATAGAGAAATATGATTCATATTAATTATAGCTGTTTGTATGATGTACAGTGGCAATTATAGTAACAATAAAGATAATAGAACTATGACTAGAAAATATTGTAGTAGCGGTGCAGGGCGTAGCGGGCGTGGAGCAGGACCACTGCAGCAGCTGCAAAGAACCTCCTTTCTGCAGTAGGGATGTTGACCTTAATAAACCCGCATCATAGACTCTTCTCGTCCACAGGGTCCAGTCAGCGTGGAGCTGTCCCCCCCTCCCTCAGGTCTAGAAGCAGAATATGAGACACTTTTCACCGCAGACTCTCTCCTCTTCCTCCATGAGCTGGTCTCCACATTTAATGAGGAGGTGGATCAGGTGAGACAGCAGAAAAAGCTTTTTTTTTCTATTCAGTGCATGGGGGACGTGTTGAACTCAGGATGAGGAATCTGTGATACTCTCTTCAGGTCCTGCGGTTACGAGTGTCCAGAAAGGCCCATTTGGACCTTTCAGGTGACCTGCCAAGCTTTCTGGAAAATACCAGCCATATCAGGACAGACCCGGCCTGGAGGGTGCTCCCTGTCCCCCCGAGGCTCCAGAGAAGACATGTGGACATTGGGGACTTGGCTCCCTGCGACACGCAGCGCTTTATTAAAGCTCTCCAGTCACCAGCACAAGGCATACAGGTACCGCCTCTGTTACTCACCTGGGACCACACCAGACCAACACAACAACTGTACACGTTTGCTCTACTGTTTAATACGGAGCCCCTAAAGGGACATGGGAATTTTTTTTTTTATGTGCACAAGATACTTTCTGGTGCGAACGAGAAACCAATGGCTGCCGAGGAGGAGGTATTTATCTTCATGGAAACGCAATGGAATGTACCTGATAGTATCACGAACAAACTTAAAGATGATAAGGCAACTTGTAACTGATTTCATGCTGTGAATGTGAAATATTAAGTTTAGCCAAATAATGTCAGCAGTACTTTGTTAGCATCATTTTGCTAGCCTTAGATTGGTTTCTTGTGAGCATGAGATGCTTTTGCGTGCGCACCAGAAAGTTTCTCGTGCACACAAGAAAAAAGTCAAGTCATGTCCCTTTAGTGGCTCCGTAGTTTGGTCAGGAAATGCCTTATTTTTTATTTTTAAGATTATTTGGGGGCATTTTAAGCAGATGAAGATGTAAAAGGGGAGAGAGAGGGGGAATGACATGCAGCAAAGGGCTACAGGTCGGAGATGAACCTGCGGCCGCTGCAACATGGACTGAAAAGGCCTTTGTGCATGGGGCGCACGCTCTACCATGTGAGCTATCCAGGCACCCCATGTAATGCCTTATTATAATTACTAATCATTTCCATCAGGAGAACACTCAAATGCAGTGGGAAACTTCAATCTGATGTCCTTTGATTCCAGTGAGCATGTGGCATTGTCAGAATTACATAGCATGATTGTCTTATCATATGATCTTGATAAATCTGAACATATCAATATAGTATTAAGATATACATACTGAGTGACATCACAAAACTCTACATCACAACAAAATAATAACACCACCATCCTGCAGCCAGAAATACTCACAAATGAGGGTAAATCCGCCGCTGAAAATAGTCCCCAACAAATACACAAATGTTATGCATACAGCAGAACAAGCTTCCTTGACAGAGTATGAACTTACACACAAAATGTGTCACAGAATGTCAGCATGCTAGCAATCTGGACCAAGATGTTGAACGTAGGATTACCTGTTAAATATCAACTTGTTGGCATTGTCACTGTGAGCGTGTTACCAAGCTAGCAAGCTTAGCATTTAGCACAGCATCACGTGTCCTCTCTTTGCTTTCAGGTTGACTTTGACGACGGGAACTGCCCGACATATCACAACCAGATCAAAGGCATTCATAACGTTTTGAAGGCGGTTTACAACCAGTTCCCCAGTAAGTGCTTTACTTTAATTTATATTGGATCATTACAGGAATATGTGTGTGGCTGCACATATGTAGGGCAGGTCACCGTCCAGTCCTGTAACATTAAAACTTTTTAACACTTTATGACTGAGTGTTAGATAAGACTCATATACCGTACATCACAATACTGCACAAAGAGCAACTTGCACAAACGTAGGTTTTACTTACGTCTTCATAAATACTACAGTATTTGACCCTTCTCGGGTCAAATTTGACCCGTTTCCAAAGTTTTTTGCATCAGAAATATGGGTTTCTTTCAACTAAATTGCCCAAAAATAACATGCATGCATGAATGCACGTTGTATGGAACAAATTTTATAGCATTAAGAGAAAAAATGTTTAAATGGTTTTCAAAACAGTGTAGACTAAAGTTTGACATAAACCAGTCTGTGATCCACTCAACATCCTCTGATCTTAACTATTAGTCAAATTAATTCATAATTTCTGCTTTTTTTTAACTCAAAAAATAGGTATAATTTCATATCAATTAGGTTTATTTACCATGAATTTTTAAATATTTATTCTTATATTCTATCCTATTTATTATTTCTTGTATTTTCTGTACGTGTGCTGTGTGTCTGATATTTTGCGGCTGTAGCACCGACATTTCCCAATTTGGGATTATAAAAGTCTATCTAATCGAATGTGTTGGCAGATGTTCCGCCCATATCTCAGGCTCCAGTGCTGATGCTTCGTCCTCGCGCCTGGAACATGCTGGAGCACAACATGATTGTAGGTGTTGTGAATAACGTTACATTCCACATTCCATTCTGAACTCTGAAGAAAGACATTCTCATCCGTTTGAATTATTTCCTAAATGGCAACGCTGTTTTCCTATCTGTGTGAACAAACCTTGGGACAATCCTTCTGCCCATCCTGACTCTTTTCCTATCTTACTACACATCATCTACAGTGCTCAGCATAAGTGAATACACCCATGCTAAAGTTGACTAAAAAGAGAAATTAAAAACGTCTTTTGGAAATTGATCGTAATGCCTTAATTGAAAATAATTAGGAAAAATCCAACCTTTAAGGAATTAATAATGTATCGTAAATAAGTCAGTACACCCCTATGTTAAATTCCCATAGAGGCAGGCAGATTTTTATTTTAAATAGCCCTACATTATCACATACCCTTCACCATACCTAGAGATTGGCATGGGCTACTTTCCATAAGAACATCTTGAAATAAAGCTACACTAAGAAAGACTGTAGAGCTGGGATGTGATTTGGAAATGTGACTTTGGCGACTCCTGGTGGTAGTATCAAAGAAGACAATGTGTATGAATATTTATGTATTTTTTTTATTTATTTAACCTTTATTTATTCAGGGAAGGTTCACTGAGAAGCAGCCTATTTTTAAAATACTAAGAAGGCTCGACACAACATGAAACTTTGCTCAAATTACCACCAGTGGCTCTACCGCTTAACGAAAGCATTGAGAACATTGTTTGTGTACCCAGAGTTTACTAAAAGAACTCACCGTAGCTCTTGTTGTTTCCGGCCCTAGTTTGCGAGTTACGCTTTAAGATTTGACAGCAAAAGGCTTCAGCAATTGTTTCATCTGTGGCAGTGTGGAGACGGCTGACTCTAAATGCATTTTACAGAACATTTAATGTAATGATTACCCGAGTAAATAGAATATTTAATAACAACCATCAATAATAAAATGTAAAAGCCTGTTTAGGTTGGCGTTGGATGTTGGTGGGAGATTAGTTGTTGATCTCAGAGTTTCTAAAGTCTTGGCTTTCAGCTGAAATTCCAACAGAATATTCACACTGGTTTGCTGGTCCAAGAAATGTTTGTATAATTTATGGGAACTGAGATGTTTACTTATGATAAAGTTGTTTTTTTTTTTTTTAGTAAAAATACCAAATTTATACTGGTTCTAATTGCTGACGTTTTTCCTATAGCGTCTGTCAAAACATAGCAGTTTCACAAAATCCACTTGGGGCTGTGATAACATGCTATGGGTATTTTTTGTCATTAGTTTTGATGTGTTATCGGCTACATTAGTATATGAATTATCAAAAAGAAAACAAATAAAGACTTTATTTGTGTTTGGCAGGTAGAGGGGAGGGAGGTTCCTGGTCCTCTCTTTGACTTTGGACTCCTCATGTTTCACTGTGGACAGACACTTTCTGCCAACCAGAGTGGACCCTTTTTCTACCTCTCAAAAGTAACACACAAACGCGCACACACACACACACACACACACACACCACACACATGCACACACGCACAGCACGCACACACATATACACACATGTGAGCACAGGCACACACACACCACATGCGCACACACACACACACACCACACGCGCACACACACACACACACACACACACACACACACCCAGATGATAATAGGTTTCTCTTGTGTTCCAGGTGGAGAGCTTCATGGAGGCCAGACTATGGAACAAGATATTTGTCTGGTGTCAACAGAAGGTGTGCACGTCTGTGACGTGTGTGTTTATGCACATATCAATCCTATCTTTTTCTGATGATGTTTGAACCTAATCATTCTCATTTTAATCAGTTCTCAGCAAAATCTTTTGTTTGAAGTGAGCAGATGAAACCACAGTAGGGCTGCCAGCAGACCGGTAAACTGCTCCTGTAGCTGTGAGGACAGGCAAAAGTCAGTTCCTTGCTGATTGTTATCTGTATGTGTTGGCGCTGTACGTTCAATGGGCCACTGTTCAGAAGAAAAACAATATCGGAGATTTTTAGGAGAAGAAAAAGTCACAATATTTTAAGAATCAAATCTTACTTTTTAGGAGAAGAAAACGTGAAGAAGTAGTAAACAGGTGTGAGCGTTCTGCCAGCTGAAGTTAACATTTTTACTGTAACAATAAGCACCTTATTATCAGAGAGTTTGGGATAGGGAAATGAAATGAATGCAATTACATGAAGTATGAGTCCCATATTGAGAGGTGCTCTGAGGCAGTGGCTGCAGCACAGCGGGGACTGAGATCGCAATACAACTTCATGGCATGAGAAAATAATTGGAGCCTGGTGGGCTTTTTGACTCTGGAAATGAAATGAGTTACTCTAGTCTCGCATAGCCAGACTTTCTTCCACGGCGCTGCACAGGAGGGTCTGGCTAGTCCACACAGCATTACTGGATGGGAGAAAACCGTGCTCTGGTTTATTGGCATTTCTTTAAACCAATCACAATCGTCTCGGGCGCGCGCTAAGCTCGGCACGGAGCCACGGCGCCTCTGCAAAATAGCCTCGGGAAGGAACTTGTTCGGGTGGAACATGTGTACGTTCAAAAGTTGTTTTAGTCATTCAACAGAAAACTCAGATTGGACAGATAGTCTAGCTAGCTGCGTGTCGTGTGAAAAATAGGCGCAGGTCCTATTTCTAGCGTGAGACGTGCGTGTCACGCAGGCAGTGCGCGAGCTCTAACCTGTTAACATGGGAGCCGAAATAAAAACGGACTCGCCACGCAGCTGACACGCTCCCGCCACACAGCCAGTGTGCAGCCGGCCTTAGTCCCAGTTTACACTCAGCAAGCACACTCCCCTGCTGTTCATAAGCTTATTTTTTGCACACCAAATTATTTCGAGCCCATCAGACACCCTGTATGCTACACCGGCTCATTACACCCTTACAGAGAAGCCAAGATGTTCCTGTTCTATAAGAGATGTTTTTCTTAAAGTTTCACTTTGGGGACTTCTGCTTAAGCTTTGTTTATTGCAGCAATTTGACTTTCCAATTTCATGAAATCCATTTGGCATTTTTGAACATTTATGAATGCCCTGATTATTGTGAGTAGTACAGAAATAATGCCTCCTATGTGTGTAGTTGTGTCTTAGTGAATGTGTGTGTGTGTGTGCCTGCGTGTGTTCGTGTGTGCGTGCGTGTGCACGTGTGCCTGTGTGTGTGTGCATGTGTGTGTATGCGTGTGTGTGCATGTGTGCGTTTGTGTGTGTGCGTGCGTGTGTGTGTGCATGCGTGCGTTTGTGTCTGTGCGTGCGTGTGCATGTGTGCCTGTGTGTGTGTGCACGTGCGTGTGTGTGTGTGTGTGTGTGCGTGCGTGTGTGTGTGTGTGTGTGTGTGTGTGTGTGTGTAGCTGGGCCTTCCACTGGGCAGCATCAAGGCAACAGTGCTGATTGAAAACGTGTTAGCAGCGTTTGAGATGGAGGAGATTCTCTACGAGCTGCGAGAGCATTCAGCGGGACTCAACTGTGGCATCTGGGATTACTCAGCCTCCTTTGTCAACAAGTTTGGTGAGCCAGAGTTAGAGTCAGGGTTGCAGAGAGTGTTGATGTTTTTAAAGGCAAACTTAAAATCTACCTTTCAGGTGTTTTAAAGGTCCCATGGCATGAAAATATTACTGTATGAGTTTTTTTAAACATTAATATGAGTTCCCCCAGCCTCCCTATCGGTCCCCCAGTGGCTAGAAATGGTGATAGGTATAAACCGAGCCCTGGGTATCCTGCTCTGCCTTTGAGAAAATAGGCTCCTTCGAGATGAACTGCGCCTCGCCTGTAAAGTAGACGAGAGCAGGCGGCAGCAGCGGGGGGCGGTGACAAAAGTCCGCTCTCAAGTCGGACAGTTTTCCAGCCGTTTCCAGCAGCCTTCAGGCTGAAGAGGAACTGACACAAACACTGTGGTCCGATTCCGATTTAATAAAATGTTATCAGACCCATATATCAGCTCCTACACAGTCTCCCGTTGATTTTATTATGACAGAGTAGCTGTCAAAATGCTCTACATGCGATCTGTTGCTGATTTTAATTAACAACAGACTGTAGATGATCTGTAATCTCAACAGATTTAGTCTCTCTGACTTCTAAACATAACTATCAGCCACACAACAGGTGTTCTGTACAGAATAAGCTTTTAAATCAGACAAATAGCAGTTAAAATCCCTCTGATTCAAAATCAATAAAAAGTTTATATGAAACGTCGTAATGTTTAGTCGATTCTGAACCAATCAGCTGTTCGATCAGCTGAGAGGCCGGCGTTTCCCAGCATGCACTGGGTCCGCCTGCGTCCGCCTGCGTCCGCCTGGCTCTTGCAGTTGGTGAAAAGCAACTGCGCTACCTGCGTCTCAGTACTGCGGCCGCCTTGGTCTCCTGAGATTATCGTTGCCCACGTGTGCATGACGTCAGAGCAAGTCGGGATCAAGTCGGACACAAATCTAACCGGCATGCATTGGGCGCCGATCGCCGGTGATCGATTCTGCGCAGATCTGGCTCATCTTGAACGAGCCTAATGAAAGCTCAGATGGGCCGATCTAGAATCTTCTCCTTATGATGTCATAAGGAGCAAGGTTACCTCCCCTTTCATGGCTTTCAAATGAGCAAAGTGGCAGTTGGTCAAGACCACACCCCCCCCCCTTCCCCCTTGCCCCCCCCTCCTCCTCAATAGCTACAGACACAGAAATGGCACATGCTAAGGAAAGCTCATTGTGTTATGTTTGTATATCTCTATTATGAAGCACTTTGTGCTACATTTACATGTATGAAAAGTTCTATATAAATGAAGTCTGATTGATTGATTGTTCCCGGATGGTCCAGGGCCAGTCACAATTAGGGTTCATATAATATGTATAATGGATGTTTTTATTATTATAAATAACTTTTTACAAAAAGCAATTTGTACACAAACGGTAAAAAAGGCAGTCCTTGTCTCATTGAAGTCCAGAGGTCATGTATTTGTGCTCCAGGCCACCGCCAGGCCTTCCTGCTGCCCGACCGCAGTAAATATGTCAACATGGAGAAGCGTTTCCTGCGCAGCTACATGGAGCTGCTGGTTCAGACGTGTCATCGGAGGGGAGCGCTGGCCACAGGAGGCATGGCTGCCCCGCTGCTGCCTCCGGACCCACTCAGTGACTCCCATAGGAGAGTGCTGGCTGCTGTCAGCAGGTAGGAACATCACACACACACACACACACACACGACACTGAGTGAGCAAAGACTGGCAGCATTGCACCGGATGGAGCAACGGTGCCGCTGCAAAATAGCCTCTGGAAGGAACTTGTTTTGGTGGAACATGTGTACGTTCCAAAGTTGTTTTAGTCGTGCCACCGAGAACTCAGATTGGACAGATAGTCTAGCTAGCTGTCTGGATTTACCCTGCAGAGATCTGAGGAGCAGTTAACCATAGTCCTCAGAAATCCACCAGAGTTTAGAACGCCAAACACAAAGAGAGAGGAAGGTGACGGACATCCGGCCGAAAAGAGGGACATCCGGCGGAATTTCCAGCGGCAGCTGAACAATTCCGGAAGTGTAACGTTGCAGATATAGACTATTTTCACAGTGCCGGCATTTTTTTAAACTGAAATATGGCTGTCTTCTCCCACCCGTCAGACTGAAGCTGCTGGAGATCCAGGCAGGTGTGGACGGCTTCATGGTGTATGATCTGAGCTTGATCGAGCCCATGCAGAAAGTAAGCACTGGATCGTGAGCCACGCTGAACTTTCTACCAACACAGAGAAGGAGAATAATGACTTGTAATTCTTCACCTCTTCCAGCTCTTCCGGCTCAACACTGAAGGCGATAACCAGCTTAACCAGCTTCGCCATGACGTCACCGTGACTCCTGATGACCTACTGTCCATGCCTTCGGTCAGTCGCTGCACTCTACACAACTTAGAGCCCCTTGTACGAATAGGGTGCTGCTTTACTAACTGCACATATTATTGGGAGGACTTGACACAGGCTTTGCCCTTCCCTTCCCTAAATGAAGAATGTCAAAAAGAACAACAAAAACGTTGAAAGGAATCGCAGCAAAAATCTAAAAAAAACATCGTAAAAAGTGACAAAAAATCTTAAAATTTTATTTTGACCCAGAAAATCAAAAGGTTGCACGGTCGACAGGAAGACAACACAAGGGTTAAGTTTAAGTTTAAGTTGATTTTGAACATGTACAACAGATTTCCATGTTCCAAAAGGAGTAGGAAGAACTTAAAATAAAAAACTTTTCTGGTCCTACCCACTTTTTCTACCTTTCTACTTTAGTTATATACAAACAATTTAATTCTTCACTTATTTATCTATGTACACATACGTGCATATATTCCTACTTACAGGCACATATACACATACAAACATACATACACATTTTTTTCTTTTTTCTTTCACCAACCGGTATCCGTGTTTCACTTGTCAGTTAAATCAACCCGAATAATAACCCATCTCAACTAGACATAATATGTAACCCCAAGAACAATTCAATATCAATTCAGTGTGCTTTTCAAGCCTTTGTTTAACAGTGAGCAACATCTAGTGGGCTCAGTAAATAAAGAACATGCAATGCAATTCATGAAAGCTTCATCTGGACATCACTATCAGAGCACTGTCCAAAATCTCCCTTTAGGTGTTCCTTTTTACTGCATTTATTTAATTTTATTTATAGTGTCAAATATTAAAAGAAGTTATCATAGGACACATTACAGATAGAGTAGGTCTAGACCTCACTCTTTCATTTACAATTCCCCCAACAGCAAACATTTGGTGCCACAGCGGCAAGGAAAAAAATATGAATGAACTCAGATAGATGAATACAGTATGTATGATGTAATACTGACCTTCATTGCTCTCTGTAAACAAGATGAGATATCCTGTATTAACCTCTAATAATCAGGTGTATTTTCTTTTTCCTCAGGGAGGAGTCACTCTTTATGGTTTGAAGTACAACATTGCAGTTGGTGTCTTCTTTATTAATGCTTGGCTCTCAGGTATGTACGTGCACATATTCTGGTTCTGCTCATCATTACTGTGTGGACTGTTAACAGTTAGCGTGCTCGGCTTCCCAGGCGAAGGCCACTTTTTCTACAGAGGCCAGGTGGAAGATTCAGCCACAGCCGAGATTTCTAGATCACAGGTGGGTTTCGGATCACACGACCCACCCCTTAGCACCCGTCCCTGAGGGACATAACTTACTGCAAAGACAGAGTAGAAAGCAAAAAGTGAAGGCCTCCTAAATCCTATGAATAGATATTTTTACAATGAGAAAATCGTTAAAGAATGCTTTTTTGTTGTTTTTTCCCATCTTTTAGTGTGTTATATAATTTTTTGTGTATGCAATAGATGTATAAAGTACAACAAAAAAAATCATTTTTGTGTGTGTGTGTGTGGGTGTGTGTCAGGTGTGGCAGTGGATCTGTCATCAGACTCGGCTGGAGGACGACGGCCGGGTGGTGAGCCGGCGGCTGGTGACGGAGCTCACCGAGCAGCTCCTGGTGGAGCTCGGGGCTCTCCGTCCCTCTGGGAGGTAAGATGAGGACATACTGGATGTCCTTTGAAATCATGGGCTCCATTGACTTTAAATTGTTTAAAGCCCTGCTCTGTAAACTATACGGCCCATGCTCTCTTTTGAGACATAAGTATTTCATATTTTTATCTGCGCAGACACCAGTCAGACTGCTGCTGTTCTTTAGCTATCGCTATATCGACTAGTGTCACTTTCAACCGGTTTGCAAAGTAACCATCACAGTTGTATCATAAGCTGACTTTGACACTGAGAAAAAAAAAAAAAAAATTACCGTTAAAATGTAAAAAAAACAGGTCAACGTTAGCATGATGACACCCATCCATCCATCTTCTTCCGTTTATCCGGGGTCGGGTCACGGGGACAGCAGCTCCAGCAGGGGACTCCAAACTTCCCTCATTAGCCAGCTCCGACTGGGGGATCCCGAGGCGTTCCCAAGCCAAGGTGGAAATATAATCACTCCACATAGTCCTGGGTCTTCCCCGAGGCCTCCTCCAAGCTGGACGTGGATAGAACCATTCCCTAGGGAGGCGCCCAGGGGGCATCCTTACCAGATGCTGAACCACCTCAACTGGCTACATTTGACGCAAAGGAGCAGCGACTCTACTCCGAGCTCCTCGCGGACGACTAAGCTTCTCACCCTATCTCTAAGGGAGACACCAGCCACCCTCCTGAGGAAAGAAGCCATTTCGGGTTCTTTCGGTTCATGACCGTAGGGTAAGGTTAGGAAGGAAAACTGACCGGTAGATCGAGAGTTTTGCCTTCTGGCTCAGCTCTCTTTTTCGCCGCAGCGGTGCGACACAGCAAGTCAAAATTCTGATAGTGAGAAAGCCAAATGTTGGCAAATCATAACTCTGACTTAACATAACATTTATATTTCCGAAACTTTTTTGGTCTTTTCCAGTTGGGAGTGGGTTTCTGTGGTTCTTTGTCTCACTGGATGTCTTCTGTTTCTCTGTCTTCTTCAGGGATAAACAGAGGCTACTCACGGCAGCAGACATGTTCCTGGAGGTGGTTTTGAAGAGAGATTTCCCAGAGTTCATCACCACCTACTTGAATCAGGATCACACCTTCCTCAGCTCCCAGAGCGGTGGACAGGCTCTGGCCACAGACATGCCCCGGCCCAAACTGTGACGGTCACGGCAGTTGAATTAAAAAAGCTTGCCTTGCTTTATAGCTGAAGAATTAAAAGCAATGCCACCCTGCTAAGTTTGGTTTCTGGAAAGACATGACTTGTTACATCATAAATCAGGGGTCAGGACACAAACTCTGAAATGCATCATCAATCAGTCATTAGATATGACACCAATAGCACAGTGATAGTAAGACTAATACAGGTTTAAAAGTTGGGATAATGATGAATTCACAGCATGAAAGCAGCATCAAAGTACTGATGGCCTGGAGGTAGACACAGTCTGAGCAAGTGTTCAGTCCAAAAAATAGTGGTGGTGGTGGGGGTGGGGGTTCACTTTGGGTACCAGTGATACATGAAATATTAACACATTCTCACTCCCATCGCTTCATAAAGCGAAGCTTGTTCAGGTGCCTTCGGCACTTGTTATCGACGCAAAAAGTCTCCTTTAGCGTCATATTTAGACGTGCTTGGTCGGGACTCTTGGCGTCACTTTTTGACGCTCTGGGTCGGGACTTACGTTTAACTGACATGCGGCAAGAAGAACGGGACAGTTAGGTTTAGGAAAAGCTGATTGTTGTGCCTGTGGTGTTGCTGCGTGCAGCTTTCTTCTCGAACAACTTCATTCTCGTCGCTGCGCTTCCTCTGGTCCTGAGAAGCCGGCCATCACGCAGCTGTGTCCCCTAGCAATGCTAGACTATACACATCAATGTTCTAACAGCTGGCTATTTGGGACCAGGCTATTTCCTGGAACAAAAGGGTTCATTGTGAAAGGTCCATCACGAAAGGTGATCCAAGGTCCAATGAAATTAAATGTTTGAGCTTGCTAAAATATAACATCTCGGGTCTCGCTTTCTTCGTCTGTGGGTGTGTTCTACTCCCGCCCGCAAACATTCTGACACAGGGTGGAATGTAACTAAGTACAGTTACTCAAGTACTGCACTATACTCTTCTGAGGTACTTGTACTTTAAAGGTTGGAGGTGCTCAAGACCAACCTTTGTACACCAGGATCCACAAACTGGAGAGCTCCAGAGGGACACTCTACGCACAGGCCCATCGCCAGACCTCAGTCTTAAAGGGGGTATTACAGTACAGTACGTATATTTATAATAATTGTATACTCTATTCGCGCAGCGATATGACCAGGTAGCCTATAGCCTACACCACATTACATAGAAGCAATGTTATGAATGTCCATAAAACACTTGACTATACAACATAGACATAGTTAGATGTAACACCAGAAGCATCTCTGAAAACATTGCATTTTAAAGCAGTCAACAGAGGGATATGCATTGCCATGAGACACACTTACACACACACACACACACACACACACACACACGCGCACAGAGACTTTGAACCTACCAGTACTTTGAGTGGAGGAGATTTGAATACCCTGCAGGCATAACAAAATGCCTTTTCCTTTTCCTTTTCCACCAAGTACTCAAGCCAGTCCCTGTTCAAATACCAGCTAGAGGAAAATTATTGTTTTTTTTAACCAAACATTTTGATTGGATATTTCCTCAACAAAACCAGTTTGGGTTTGTCCGTGGTGAGGTCACTCACACCCACTGATTCAACAGGCAGTTGTGGCCCAAATGCTGCCCTAGTCGCGGTTGCACTTGACCTGCAGGTCAGCGTGCGAACTACGGGAGAGCTAGGGGGCGCTCGGCTCCCCTTAATAAGACATGGGCTCCCCTGAAAACGTGATTTGTGAAATTTTGGGGGGTCTCTAAAAATACACTGACGTAGGCTACGTCATGTAGGTAGCCTAACTTTCTTTTTAGTCAGGCCGTGATAGGCTGTTGCAGCATAGATTCCCGTCAATCAAACAAAATCACACCATTGTTTCTTTATATTTTGAAACAATAATGTTTTAATTATAAAGAATGCAACATTAATGCAACACAAAATTAGCAACTATGATAATATAAAATTAAAATTAAAGTAATTTTTTTAAGAGATCTGTGCCTCAAGTCGGGGGGGCACAAGCATTTTTGGGGGCGGGCCTGGACCCCTATGGCCCGCCCATAGCGACGGGTGTGTCTACAAACCCGAGCAGCACTCCATGCAGACTCCATAGTTGCAGAGTATTTTACTTACAATTTCTATTTTCTGCTACTTAATACTTCTACTCCTCTACATCTCAGAGGCAAATATTGTACTCTTCACTGCACTTTTTCAGCTCTAGTTACTTTGCAGATTTAGATTATTAAAACAAAAAATATAATCCACTTATAAATATTGTATTATTACAGATTAAACTATCCAGCAGTATAACATGATTAAGCCCCAGATTTAACATCTGCAACATTAATGTGATTAACACATGAATGCATCACTAATTATCATTCAGTCATATAATATATATTATTCTGCATATACAGTACTTTTACTTTAGTACTTTTTAGTCCAAACGCAGCCGCTGTCTGGTAAATATCAAAATATGGTGTGACATGGGCAGCGAGGATTTTGTGTCATATACTAAATAGATCCAAAATGTGTCTAACCTGAAAATAATTGAAGCAAAGCAGTTTCAACAATGGTTTATTTAGAACCGTCAATTATCAATCCAACCAAAGCACTGAGAGTTAAAACAAAATAAATTACAACATAAAACAATGAAAGAAATATCCTAAATGATAAAAAAAAATGGCTGGATGTGGAACTTTAAACAGCGTGTGGTTGTCAGAGCTGATGGGCCTTGGGGTTAAATTATCACACATTTGATTTCATAGCCAATGAGGGGGAGCTGGTGTTGTCCAGCCCGGGGGACGGAGAGATATCTCTGTGTTTGGTGTTCGGCAGAAGCCTTGCTGCTGAATTACAATATCCAGGGCAAGAGGAGCTGAAGGCATGGACAAACAGCCAATTAAAATATGTGATGTAAGATCAAATATTTTAGCCTGTTAATTTCTGCTCCTGGGAATAGGGGACAGGATTTAGGCTAAAATATAATTTTAGACAGCAGTATCTGTATAGAAGTGTTTTAGTTGTATATCAGCATGTCCTCCCGGCCTTTATGTATTTTATAACTATGCATCCATTCACTCAACACACCAATGCTTTTCCACCTAATAAATACCAAAAATGCCAAATGTAAATTCCAAAATGTATATATATAGTACACGGCCAAAAGGTTTGGACACACCTTCTCATTCAATGCGTTTCCTTTCTATTTTCATGACTATTTACATTGTATATTCTCACTGAAGGCATCATAACTATGAAAGAACACATATGGAATTATGACAAAAAAGTGTGAAATAACTGAAAACATGTCTTATATTTTAGATTCTTCCAAGTAGCCACCCTTTGCTTTTTTTATTAATAAGGGAAAACATCCCACTAATTAACCCTGACAAGGCACACCTGTGAAGGTAAAACCATTTCAGGTGACTACCTCATGAAGCTCATTGAGAGAACACCAAGGGTTTGCAGAGTTATCAAAAAAAGCAAAGGGTGGCTACTTTGAATAATCTAAAATATAAGACATGTTTTCAGTTATTTCACACTTTTTTGTTAAGTACATAATTCCATATGTGTTCATTCATAGTTTTGATGCCTTCAGTGAGAATCTACAATGTAAATAGTCATGAAAATAAAGAAACACATTGAATGAGAAGGTGTGTCCAAACTTTTGGCCTGTACTGTATATATACACACACATATATATATGTATATATATATATATATATATATATATATATATATATATATATATATATATATATATATATATATTACATGTACTTTAGTATTTTCCCATCTTTTTTAATGGTATTTCCTTGAATTAAAAAAGAATATCATACCAACTTTCTAATAACCAACACTATAACTGGACAGCCAGCATCAGAACACATGTCAGGCGTCAGCTGTCGGGAGTCAATGCTAAAAATAATTCTCTTGAATAAATACTGTTTCAGAGAGTTATGCAGACTGGCTCCCGGCTGGCTAGGGTTTGTTGTTAGCCCTGTTAGGCCTTTAGTCCTCCATCAGCGTCTACGTTGGATGCATTGAGCCTGTTTATCAGTGCTGTTGTGCAATAACTGTAATTATGTCCAGAAAAAAAGGGCTTTAAGCCTAAAAAAAGACTTCTGGTTGCAGTTCCACACATGAAACACAAGTGAACATGAGCCCATGATCCCGCCTGGGTATCCAGCTAAATAACAACCATATTGTCAGACACGTGTGAGATGGACAGCTGATAAATAGGGCTGTGTAGGTTTATCAATAAGGTGGTGATGAATAAAGATGATGTATCATGAAGAGTCTCACTATTAACTCTAAATGATCTGTGCAAATAAAATAATACTTCTAACCTGATAGTTAAATGGCCAACTAGAATTGTTCCAAGAACATTCTGAAAATGTTATCATGCACAGTTCTGGTAATGTTTTTAGTGGGAAGTTTTCTTTTGGTTCCCAGAATGTTTTTTTTTTTTAAAGGTAGGATCCCATTCTATAAAAACATTCTAAAAACGTTTGGTGAAAACCTTCTTAAAATGTTAATGCCTAACATCCTTTAAGCCCAGTTCAGACCAAGGATTTGCAACGAGACGAGATGAAACTTGCAACTACTTGCGACGAGCCCACACCAATCAGACGAGACAGAGTATCATCTCCATAGCAACAACTCTTTGTACTTCCGTTCTAACTTTGGACTTGTAGCTGGATATATCCTTTGTTTCGTCTAAATATGAATGTGGATAGCATTAGTGATATTGAGATGCTTGCTACAGTTACATTTCTAGTGGTGGCGGCGAAGACACGTTTTATTTCTCTGATTCACAGCTTTGTTCTAACGTTCTTCAGTCACTCTCTATCTCGCTTGACCATCTAACGTTACCGTGCATTCGGGCGGTCGCTGAGGCTCTGTCTAAAACTCTGCAATTTCGACCAGCTGTTTGTAACATTAAAATAAAATGGATTATGGATCATTTCATTTCCATAGTTTATAGCTGACTTTACCATCTGACTTCTCTATTGGATGTTGAAGCAGGTGACGTCTCTTGCATTCTAAAAGCAGCCTCTGGAGACTCGACCAGCTGAGTCGCAGTGACACCATCAGCTGTTTCGAGACGAGCTGACTCGAGACCGTTGCAACCTTTCCCTGCAACGTTCTAAACAGATTCGTCCTGTATTGCGAATCTTTGGTCTGAACTGGGCTTTAAACCTTCTCTGAACATTAGTTCCTTTAAAATGTTATTAGAACTTGTGGGTAACGTTAGCCAATGTGGTGGGAACGTTCCCTGCTAGCTGGGTGCTTTATATGGCCACCGCCTCAGCTACCTGAGACTGGTAATGGAAACAACTAGAATACGATAATAATGATTTGGGCCCTGATTATTTCAGTCGAGCACCTGCTATTTTTACTGATAGCAATGTTAACACTCATACTGCTTTGTATTCTGGCCATTGGAGTCTTCATTCACAGCCGTGTTGAAGCCACGTGACTGTTCTTTGGTCGGTGCAAACGTTGCCTACAGCGCCGGTTAGCTCGTGATTGGGCAAAAACATTTGAAAGTGCAGTAGTTCGTGTTGCGTTGTGTTAGTTGTAGAAGGAGAACACAGTGGCCTTGGCTTTCTTCTGTACTGCTCAGAGTTTTGATCTTAAAATTCATATCCTGGGAAGGAAGTGTGTCATGGTCATGGTGGGTGTGACCCGGTTGCCTCTTTTGGTCTTGCCGGTCTTGCTGAGGCCGATGTACATGCCGGGGTAGGCAGCTGATTCATATGCGTTATAGTTGTTGGCCAAGAGATTCTCCTTGAACTTGCATTCATCGTTGTAGTGGCCCTGAGGAGAGGCAGACGAGGAAAATGTATTGATATGTATTAAACATTTTCTGGTACAGGATATAAAATCCTCTGTTCCAGACTCAAACAACACAAAACCAAAAATTATATAAACAAACTTGAAAGCACATTCCTTTCATGATTAAGAATGGCTTCCATTTCATAAATAAGTTACATAAATTACAAACAGGCTTTATAATTGTACATTACATCTTTTTTTCTTTTAACAGACACTTTAATACAACAGACACTATGTATTCTTGAAAGAGTTAAAGGGATACGCCACAGTTTGTTCAAATAGGGCTTATCACGGTCTCCCCTAGCTGTAGATAGGTGGGCCAACGTATTTTTTCTGCATGCATTGTTTTAGTCCGGTGCAACACTGGCAGTGCCGCCGCTAGTTAGCTTAGCGTAGTGAATGGAATCCTATGTTGCCGGTTAGCATGTTGTGAGTAAAAGTGAGCCAACAAAAGACAAAAAAACAACCTAATAACTTGCATTGAGACAAAAAATGCGTTGTCCCACCTATCTACAGCCAGGGTAGACCGTGATAAGCCCTATTTCAACAAACGGTGGCGTATTCCTTTAACTGACGCACAACTTCTTCTGGAAGCTCCTTCCATGGTTTTACAGCACAAAGTCTGAAGAAATTCTTTCTTTTCAGACAAGCATGTTCTGTGGTAAAGCTTTAAATAATTCCCTCTTAAATCATACCTCCATTGGTCCAAAAATGAAAGATAGGCATTTAGCTTTCTGAGTGCATATATTGATCTGAGTACAGATTGGCAGACAACTCATAAGCCCATAACCCCCCCATATATTTAAGGGTTGCAACAGACAATACAATGTACCCGCCTACACCAGAAGATATGGACACTATGGTATTGTGTATTGCATCCACCATGACAAATATTGCTCACTTTCTTGATAGAATGAGATGTTTTTTTCCCCACATTTGTCCAATTTTCTAAGTTTCCATTTCCTTGTTTAAACTACATCATGTCTGTAGTAATAAAGAGAAAAGGACTTAATGGCATGAAAAACATAAAATAGGAATCTTATTAAAATCAGGAGTTGGTGGCAGCAGCTGTAAGCAGGTTAGAGAAGGCGACAGCAGGCCACCCTGTCCTAAGGAGAAGCATTTCAGATCTACACACAGTCGGCTATCTTAGGTGTGTGGACAAATGGCATCAGGGTCAAGAGCTGTCCTCGTTGTGTCACCCTTACCATAGATACTTATACTTGGAGTTGTTCCTATACTGATAGCAGTATCTGAAAAGCCTCCGGTACTGGAGTTTATGCACAGATCCGATACCACGCAATTTAGCCCCGATATGATATTTGAATTACGTGTCATGCCACTAAGTGGCCCATCCCCCACAGAATTACATGACACCAATACATAAGTAATTTCATCCACAGCTTCCACTCTCAATATCCAAACACAACATACTCTAGTCTGCACAAAATAAAGAATAAAGAAAACATATTACAGCAGTCACAACACAATAGTCTAACCCATACATTGTCCAACAAGAACTAACCATTTCATACTGAAGAAGATCTACTTTAAATGTGTTTATTTATCTTCTTTTTCTGTTATGACTGACTGTCAAACTGGATAATAAAAGAAAGTTCTATGGCATTCATTGTTTGTGTTTGTTCATGTTTCACAATGAGTTTAACCTGAGCCAGGACAACATATAATACTATATACTATTATAAGGGGAAAAAACCCACAGTGGCTTGGAAGGCTCCCTCACAGAGGTCTGTGAGCAGCTTCAGCCAAAGGTCAATCTGCCCCCTGAGACTCCCCACCCCCCATCCAACCACCTACCTACAGGCCTGCTGTTAGATGAGTAAGTGGATGACTAACTGTTGGATGACTAACTGGTGTTTGGATTATGACTGCATTAGCCTCAGGTAGCATTCACAACAACTTTAACTGGAGCTGATCACTCCAATGTTACCAAATAAAACATTACACCTGTGGCTCGGGGCCAGAGGAAACCACGTACCATCACTGAGACATGGAACAAAATCAGACAGAAGCAGCGGACACCTGGTGATCTGCGTCATCTGGATATTAATAGTTCTTATACTTTAAGGTCCCATTTCTGAGCATTGTATTTGAATTATTATTAGTTTAATCTCAGTTTAATTGTTATTTGAAATTAATTTGAACAGTTATTGGTTGTTTATGTACAAGGAAAAAAAACAACTGTTATTTTAAAATGTTCTCTGTGATGTGGAGTAAGTGTGTGTTAGATATAACACATAAACAGTTCAGTGTCTATAATGTGATCATAAGGCTAAATGAAGGCTGTTTTTTTAAGATTGTTTTTATTGATTTGTTTTGACAACATAATGACAAAATACATAAAAATCAACACCCAAAATACAAACGAAACAAACAAGCATTCTCACATACACCCGTACAGACACAAGGGGGGAGAGGTACAAGTATGCCCAATTCATCTTAACCCCAAGCCAAATAAACCAAAACCCAAAGATGTCCAGTAGTATGCATACAAAAACCAAACAAAGACCGGCATAGACCAAATCAGTCCATACTTACTTGCATAAATAAAAGTAGAATCAAATTGGGTCCAGATATTGCAAAAAGGGGCCCCATGATTCTTCCCATTTATGCTGATGTTTTGAATACTTAGTCTGCAGTTTCTCCATGTGGATCACTGAAACAAGTTCATGTAGCCAGTTTCTGAAACATGGTGGATTTGAGTTTTTGCAGTCCTTAAGAATTATTTTTTTTTTTTGCCAGAACCATGCCCATCAGTAAAGCTGTTTGAATGTAGAGGCAAGATTAAAGAGTCCTCTGACCATCCAAAAAGGGACAATTCTCTGTCAAGAAAGGTCTTATGATAAACTCTGGGAAAAAAAGACAACTCAGTCACATCATGGCACAAACACAGCAGACTGGTACCAGTCAGTTATTCTGGCTCATCACATTGCTGTGATGAAGCCTGACATCCGGCATGTGTGATGTTCCTCCCCTCTCTGCTATTGGGGCTTAGCGCCACGCAGGGCGGTTGTGATTGGTTTAAAGAAATAGTTTATACAAGCCACAGCAGTTTTTTTTTTTCCCTATCCCAGTAAAGACAAGGCATGTAGCTAGACCTTAACGCAGCACTGTGGAGATAGGTCTGGTAATGCGAGACTACCAGTCAATAGGTCAGCAACAGTCTTGATCAGGGGTGTCAAACACATTTTCATTAAGGGCCACACAGGAAAAGAGAATCACATCAAGGGCCAGACGTGTGGAGTTTATTGACATGCATACATCGAAAAAAGTAAAATATCTTTCGCTATTGCTTTTTTCGTCACTGTGGCTTTCTCAGATGTTTATGTGATTTTTTGTATTAATTTGTTGTTTTTGAAACGTTTTGTTGCTTTTTTTTCATTCTTTTCGACTTTTGTCACATTTCGGTCGACATAAAGCCCTAAAAAGTCACCAAAGAGTTCCTTAGCCATCCTAGAGTTTAGCAAAGTCTGCAAATCTGCCAAATTTAGGGGAAGTGTATTAACCTGTTAACACCCACCTGTTTTGCCTGATTTTCGCCTATTTCTCGTTCCCAAAAGGAAAAGCTTAAAACAGAAGAACTGTAAGGCCAAAATACATGTATGAGGCTTCATTTGAAACCTAATTTCTGCTACTTTATGGAAATGTGCTTGATTAGCATGTGATTAAAACACAACATACACTACAGCAGTTCAAACATGGTTCAAAATAGTTATTTTGGTCCGGTCTAAAAAAACGTAATTTTTGAAAAAAAATAACAAAAAAATACTTTGTGCCACACTATGCAGGACACAACACCTACCTCCTAGACCTTGTCAAGAAGACCTCTATAAAGTTTCAGAACTCTAGTCCTAACGTAATGGGAGCTAGGGAGTTTTCAGTAGTATAACAGATGTCACTGGTGTGCCAAAACCTCTCCAAAACTTCTCCAAGTGACCAAATGTTGCTAAATGCTTTTACTCATGTCTATGCTATTAGAAAAAAAACATACTAAATGCAGAATCAAGCCCTCAGGTTCAGCTAGTTGAAGCTCAGGTCCGAGATGAACTATTTTTGCTTTGTTCGCAGACAGGGGACTCAACTAGCCTACTTAAGGAATCTTTCCAAACCTCAGCGAACATCCAGGTTACAGCACCCTCACACATCCCAGCATGGAGATGATGCTGTTTGACTTTACACCATATCAATAATACAGCTTATGGAAGACATCTGTGCAAAGAATGCTGCCACTTTCAGTTCAGGTCACACATCTCGTAACAAATGAACGAGGCCTGATCCGTACTTACCGAGCCGTAGAGTTTCCCTTTGTCGCTCATGGCGATGAAGAGGCCGCTTCTCACTCCAAACAGAGTCAGCACTCCTCTCTCCACGGGGGACATTTCTAGAAGGCCTGGGATGAAACATGGAAATGATCAGCAGCATAAAGAGATGTTCAAACTAAATGGGACACTAATAATGCTTACTGAGATTGCCTCAGAAGGGTTGTATAGTCCCAAAAAGATTTGAACAGGAACAGGGGAAAGCCCCTGAATAGCTCATTTATCTTTTAGGTATTTAAACTGCAGGCCTTAAACAGACGGTGGCTGATTCATATGTTGCACTTTGAAATAAACAGAACACATTTACATATTAAAGGCCAATCCACATGGAAAGAGTTCATAGAAGCTTCTCTTGACAGACACGCTTCCATTTCAAAACAAGTTCCTTCCCGAGGCTATTTTCCAGCAGCAGAGGGGCTCCGTCCAGCGCTTAGTGCCGCCCATGATGATTGTGATTGGTTTAAAGAAATGCCAATAAACCAGAGCACGTTTGTATCCTATCCTGGAGTGCTGTGTGAACTAGCCAGACCCTCCCCCGCAGCGCTGTGGAGGAAGGTCTGGTAATGCAAGACTACTTACACCGCTACAGTTTTTAGCTGCTGAAGGCAGCCAAACAGAGGTAAAACTGGATTGATCCCCAAGAACAGAAAAAGCAGAGATGTTTGGGCTAGAGGATGGATACCCGAACCGAGCCCATCGGGACCTGACGGTACCTGACGGTACCTAACGGGCTGGGCCGGGTTCGGACAGATATTTAGAAATGATGTTCGGTTTGGGTCGGGCTCGATCACATCAGCGCGATAAGACATTGAACATTTTGAATTTAAAAAAGCGTATTAACGTGCGCTTGTTGCCCCGTGTGCGCTGATGCGCTCATCTTTTGATCATTTCCGAATGCCTTCCTACAGGTGCTTAATAAAAGCGGGCTTTCCACACAAACAAACGTATGTGTCATTAGTATGAGAAAAAAACAAGATGATAACTGTGTCGGGCTCGGGTTGGGCTTAGACATAAATATCTTAATGCCTGTCGTGCTTGGGCCGAGTTCAGTTACTGCTCTGTCGGAAGCTGGCCGGGCTCGGACAGAAAAATGCGGCCCGATCTGCACTCTAGTTTGGGCTAGTCACAGTCAGCAGCTGGCCTTCCAACAGATAAAGGTAGTCTGTGTGAGTCCGGAACTTATTCAGTCTCAAAACACTGATCTGAAATTGCTTAACATCAATGTATAGCTTCTGTTTGACCTCTAGTCTGGATTTGAAATGCTGTGTAGAGTGGCTGATTATACTCAGCAGTGATGACTTGTTGGCTTATCATGTCAGTATTTTAACTGAATAAATGCTTGCATTGTAATTAGAAGAAATGCATCACTTATCACAAGTCAAAAACACTTTTGGCCAGGACACAAAGTAACAAGCTAGCAAGAGTTACTGTATGCGGGGTGGCGACCCATCATTGGTGTAACCAGAGCGATGGGTCTCTGGCAGGAAGTCAATCAGAATGGGACGGAAATATGAGAGTCTAATAAAAATAATAATGCAGATTTAGGTAAAATTAGGTAAAATATATTTAATCATTCATTCCCTCAGTCAGGTTCAGCTAGAGTGTCCATGGAGAGATTATTTTCTGACTCCTCATGTCACCCCGCCTGTTAGCAGATATTTTGTGTTGACTGATGCTTACAAGAGTAAAATCCTTTATGTTCTGTTATCAAAGGCTACATTTGGAATGAATTTAATCAGCCTCTACGGGATCATAAAAGTTATCAAGCACAGAATATACGATATGTTCACAGAGTATATCTAAATATTTTCAAATAAACTGAACATGAAGAAGATTCTGTTTTCATGTTTCCGGCTTAACATCTGAGCTAATGAGCTAGAAATCCAGACGTTTCCCATCATGTCCAAAAACCGCCTCTATCTTGTGATGTTATATATGACATCACAGCAAGTCGGCATCAAGTTGAGCATAAATCTGTCCAACACACACACACACACACACACACACACACACACACACACACACACACACACACACACACACACACACACACTCTGAATCAGTACAAAGGACTGTGCAGTTTGTAAATGACACCACCAGTAGCTCTGTTTGATGGAATCATATTTTACATTTAGGAATCGTTGCTCCACATTTTCCAGTAATGCCCAAGTGAATTCCATATTATCTATTCCCATGAACTGACCAGATATTATTGGACATGCTTTGATTTAATTGTTAAAATAAGCACATATTTGCTAATGAAAAAGCATTTAAACAATTTGTACAGAAACCACTGGACCCAATGGCCTCAATGTACTTACTCAAGTCTTGGTTACATTTGTACATTTATTTGAAAAGCAAAATGACTTACTGTATCTGTTTTCATTATGCACGCCTGTGATCTTGCCGTTCGGTAAGACCTGAATGTGGAAGCCAATGCCCACGTTACAGTAAAGCCTTCTCAGTCTCTTTATCCCCAGCAGGTATTCTCCGTCTCTAGCTGTCTCCTCCCTCTTGTCCCAGGAGCTGGCGCTGTCTTGCGCTGCTGGCCCGCCACTCCCTATGCTCCGTCTCCTACTGCTGATGACTGGCAGCGGAGCAAAGGAGCTGCACAGGAGGATGCCATAGAGCAGCAGAGGGAGCTTGGACCCTGGCGATGACATCCTCTGCTCACCAATCGCAGATACACTACTGTTGGGTATTACTAAGACCAATCGAATGTTCACTTTGAACAAAATTGGTCATAAAAATTGTTCCGGCTTCAGCCTCTCAGAGAAAACCCATGAAGAAAAGGTCTCAACTTCTGCACTCTTTAAAGCCCAGAGAAAAGTTTCAATGTGCATATTTAGACATCTCTAAAAGCTGAACCCATTAGGGGTCCAGTTTGCCAGTGAGTTGTCTCCGGTCTCCTCCTCAGGTAGATCCAGCAGACAGACAGCAGACTTATATGTGCCCCATATTACATCACAACACCACCTGCTGTCCTGTTTGTCTGTGAGTCACAGATGCTGTAGAAGCACACAAACTGAGAAATACATAAAACACATAGTGACAGAAAACAAAAGGGAACACGCAAGTACACAGAAACGCAGAGCAGTGAAGTATCATAGACTGCCTTAATCACATTAGAAGTTGTATCCACATTTGACTATATAAGTTCATTCTATAGCGAAGTGAAAGAGGCAAAACTCAGCATCCATGAAAGGTGTTGTATGCATGTCGGTAAACCTTAAAACAAAAAGGGGGGAAAAAAACATGTTGCAACCAAGGCTAAAATCTTTAGTCAGACATTAGGTGTGGAGGACAAGGAGCTCTACAATAGGTATAAAAATATGACCATTTAATATAACAAATAATTTACAATTATTTAAGGTTACGATAATTAAAATAAGGCAGTTATGGTCAAAGTTGCTGATCTGGGAAAAGTTCTGGCATGTTTGCGATCTTATGGAGATATATATACTACACTACCCACAAGCGTAACAGCGACATCTCTCCACCATGGAAAGCTTTAGCGTCTTACCGTACCCGCGAAACCCCGACTGCCTAAAGCAAGCTACTACCATTGAAGTCTATGAAGTTACTGTACACAGTCTTGTACTTTTGACTTTTTTGACATTTTCAAAATGTATTTTTTTTGCGCCGACTTAAATGTTTTATGGTCACGCTTCATCTTATAACTGGTTGGCTTGGTTCCAGTCTTAAAACCTTTTATACTGTATAAGCAATTTTTGAAATGTCAATGGAACAAATCAATGGGGGAAAACACTTCTGGAACCAGAGCTGTTAAAAAAGTGGGCACGCACTGTTGAGCTCTATTTGTATCCGATAGCTGTTATGTAAAAAAACAAAGAAGACTATGAATGTTTTAGTATCTAACCAGTAGCTACATGTTGGATGCTCAGTGAAACACAGGACACATCGATGGCGGCCATGTGACCTGAGACACAGATGTAAGAGACTAGCTAAGTATCGGGACCATGCAGAATACAATGTACCATGTATATATTTGTTTCTGTTTCTGTATTTATTGTTTAATTTATTAATGTTTGATATGTTTGTTTGTGTATGTATGCACCAATCACCAAGGCAAATTCTATGTAGTGTAACTACAATGAACTCCTTTCTGATTTGGACACTTTGGGAACAGTGCTTGTGTTCCTCAAGTCATTAAAGGATGCAACTATTGACTTTGAGTCTGATAACTTCTCTTCTAGAGCTTTCGTTGCCGTGGTCCGCCAGACTCATTGAACCCTCGATCCTTTGCTGTCCAAAGTCGCCAACGTGTGTGCCTCACGTCTGGAAGAACTGATGGACACTTGTGACACATCAGCAAAACCCCTCCACATGATATGCTCCTGACTCTGAAATCAGATTTCTACGGATGTGCTCCAATTATTGTCCGATGCACAATAAGACAAATGTATGTTTGGATGGAAAGTGTGTTTGTTAGGTGAATGTAAATAAAGCAAGTATTTCAAAGATGCATTTAGATTGAATGTTGTTTATTTAAGTTTAAGTTGAGTACAGTATATGTATGCTGGGTCATCAAACAATAACAAATATGAATGGCAATTTAAATTCTCAATATGATTAATATTTTCATCAACAACAAAAATAAATATAAAAAAACAGAAAACAGAAGCCTCACTTTAAAGCTCATGAGTGATGTGTAAATGATGCTGTCTGGAAGGAGAAATACGTTATAAAGGTTTCCCTCACAACACGTTCCAGATGCTGGACACCACGCTATTCAACAGCGTAAAGGGGGGGCAAGGTCACGGTCTCTCTTTGTCGCCCAAAATTTATGTAGGATGCAGGTAGCTTTTACCACTCTCTCTGTAGTCTATATCCACAACGTTCCACTTCCGGGATTGGTGTGGAGTGGTGCCGCCGGAAAATCCGCCAAATGTCAGATCTTTTTTTGGCCGGATGTCCGTCACCTTCCTCTTTCTTTGTGCTGGCGTTCTAAACTCTGGTGGATTTATGAGGACTATGGTTAACTGCTCCTCAGATCTCTGCAGGGTAAATCCAGACAGCTAGCTAGACTATCTGTCCAATCTGAGTTTTCTTTTGCACGACTAAAACAACTTTTGAACGTACACATGTCCTTCGCGAGGCTATTTTGCTGAGGCGCCGTGGCTCCGTCTGGCACTTAGCCCCGTCCAAGACGATTGTGATTGGTTTAAAGAAACCAGAGCATGTTTTTTCTCCTATCCCGGAATGCTGTGTGGACTAGCCAGACCTTCCTCCTCAGCGCTGTGGAGGAAGGTCTGGCAATGTGAGACTGGTTGGCAATTGCTGATGTCACGACCAAACCTTAGCGATGGTTAATGGCAGATCCAGAGTGGCTCTGGGCAGATACAATAGTTTTAAATTTCAACAGTGTTCAAGGAACACTTGTTAATGGACAGTGGCCAGACTCTCTGTACAAATGAAATGTACCAGAGTCTGGTAGGACCAGGCTAGCCACTATACTCTATACCTGAGACTTTCTTGACTTGCAAAATTATTTTAAATTGATGAACAATATAATTCATGGCTCAATTCATTATTTTTCCCTCTCTGTTCAGTACAGTATATATTTTTTCAGAAATGGTCCCATGATGGTCCACCGAAAAGGGAGGTACTTTGCCTCGCTATTAGGGTTACTGCCTTGTTCAGAAGGAAAAGACGAAGGAGAGAATGAGAAAAACTGTTAATTAATTCCAAGGAAAACTATGCTATCCACCGTTACATCCATGAACCCAGATCAGCAGGTTTCTCAGGCCTGCCAGAGTCACAGTTTCTCCCACATGGCTGGGGGGAACTCTGTTGACGAGGTTTGATGTCAGAGCAAATGTTGATAAATGTTTACCTGCGTCACAGCTACTATGGGGTTTTTTCTCCCGGTGGGGGGGCTAGTCCTTCACATGTGTACACACATGATCTATCATTGCCACTGCCTCTCTATCTCTGGGCCATGCATAAACCCTACATGAGCAGTGCTATGACGCACCACATGTCACATGATATCAGCCCTCCGCTGCTGCTGTATTAATGTGCGTATGTGCAGACTAAATAGGCCAACATTTGTTGGTATGAATCACATTGTTGTTTACAATTTGTCTTTATGCTTGAGCTATTTGTGCGCTGCCCAGCAGCGGCAGAACTAGCATAGAGTGAGAGCCTTCTACTGGAAAAGTAGACTGTATCATAGATATTATAGATATATAGAAATGAATGATAAATGCTGTGCCCCATAAATATTACAGTATTTCTTCACTTCCTTTACTCCACAAAACCCTGTGATATTTTTAACCACATAACTCACTCTCATCTAGACATTAAAAGCAGATCTCTCAGATGCCTACTACTGTATATACTCCCATCTAATTATGCCTTTTTAACACTGCTGCATTATGTGCTTCCCCGACCATGAAGATACCAAATGAATGAGCAGTGCATTTAAAGTCAGTGAAATACAAACATGTAGATGGCTTGCAGCAGACTTTGTGCTGTTCCTTCATGCGAATCCTTCAGTGATATGAAACACCTGGTGGTTGGTGGAGGAACCGGTGTTTCCGGGGCTTCAGCCCCGAATGTTTTGACTGTAGCTCCGACTGTAATTTTAAATTTAGGCAACACAAAGATTCCGTCACGTGACGTTTACAGTCTATGGTTCAGACTCAAACACACAGAGCTCTGAAGCAGACCCGTGCGTTGCTTAGTGTCCACTCTCTCTGTAAAAATAGAGATGAGCATTGGGCTTCCACTCATTCCTGTGTTTTCTTTAACGGTTAATCAGAAAACGGTATATTACTGAAAACACCAGTGAATCATTCATTCAGCTTTTCTCCTCTACACCCACCCTCACTGGGGCCTAAGTCACTGAGCTTGTAGATAATTTCAACTGTAAAATTACAACTGTTATTGATGCTATTGCTCCCACTAAGGTCAAAGCTGTCTCTGGTAAGAAAAGATCTCCATGGAGAAATTTTATAGGTGTGAGAACAGAAAAAAGAGAGTGTCGAAAAGCTGAACCCAGTTGGCGAAAATCTAATCTCCAGGTCCATTATAACACTTATAAAGAGAGACTTCGCATTTATAATCTGGAACTAAGAAATGCAAGACGGTCCTTTTTCTCTGACATTATCGCCAGAAACAATAATAATTCACGTGCTTTGTTTGCTACTGTTGATAGATTAACTAACCCTCCAGTACCGGTAGCATCTGAACTGTTGTCTACCAAGGCTTGCAACGACTTTGCCTCCTTCTTCACAGACAAAATTCAGAAAATTAGACAAACAGTCAGTGCCTCCTTATCAAGTACAGGATATGTGTTGTCACAGTGTGCACGCAAAACAAATTCCAACATGACACAATTTCATACGATCAACCTTAAAAACCTGGAGGACATTATACAACATCTGAAAACCTCCTCCTGTTGCCTTGATATTCTACCAACGGGTGTTTTCAAAAAATGTTTCGAAGTGTTTGGCTTCAGATCTTCTACAGATTGTAAACACATCTCTGCTCTCAGGTATCTTTCCACAGGCCCTAAAAACTGCAGTCATCAAGCCACTCCTAAAAAAGAACAATCTAGACACGACACTAATGAGCAACTATAGGCCAATATCAAACCTTCCATTTTTAAGTAAAATCATAGAAAAAGTGGTTTTTCAACAACTCAACCTTTTCTTATCGCTAAACAACAGTTTTGATGCCTTCCAGTCAGGTTTTCGACCAAACCACAGCACTGAGACGGCTCTTGTTAAAGTCTTTAATGACATCCACTTAAACACAGATAGTGGCAAAATTTCAGTCTTAGTATTACTTGATCTCAGTGCTGCATTTTATACGGTAGACCATGAAATATTGCTTGACCGATTGGAAAACTGGGTTGGTCTTTCTGGCTCAGTACTAAAGTGGTTTGAATCCTATTTAAAGAATAGGGACTACTTTGTGTCTATAGGTAATTATACATCTGAGCATACAAACATGACGTGTGGAGTTCCCCAAGGCTCAGTTCTGGGCCCTCTTCTGTTCAACATCTACATGCTTCCACTGGCTCAGATTATGGAAAACAACAAAATAACTTACCATAGTTATGCAGATGACACACAAATTTACATAACCTTATCGCCAGGGAACTATAGCCCAATACAACAATTAAATATGTGCATTGAACAAATTAATGATTGGATGTGCCAGAACTTTCTTAAATTAAATGAAGAAAAAAACGGAGGTGGTTGTTTTTGGAGCAAAAGAGGAACGATTGAAAGTCAGCGCTCAGCTTCAAATGACAATGTTAAAAACAACAGGCAAAGCCAGAAATCTTGGTTTAGTCATGGACTCAGACCTAAATTTTAACAGCCACATTAACATAATTAAAAAATCAGCCTATAATCACCTTAAAAATATATCAAGGGTTAGAGGACTTATGTCTCAGCAGGATCTGGAAAAACTTGTCCATGCTTTTATCTTCAGTAGACTTGACTACTGTAACGGTGTCTTTACAGGTCTCCCTAAAAAATCAATCAGACAGCTGCAGCTGATTCAGAACGCTGCTGCTCGAGTCCTCACTAAAACCAGGAAAGTGGATCACATCACTCCAGTACTGAAGTCTCTACACTGGCTTCCAGCGCCTCAAAGAATTGATTTCAAAATACTTTTACTGGTTTATAAATCACTAAACGGTTTAGGGCCAAAATACATTTCTGATCTGCTACTACATTATGACCCAACCAGACCTCTCAGATCGTCTGGAACAGGTCTACTTGTTGTCCCCAGAGTCAGAACTAAACAGGGGGAAGCAGCGTTCAGTTTTTATGCTCCACATATCTGGAACAAACTCCCAGAAACCTGCAGGTCCGCTGCAACTCTCAGTTCTTTTAAATCCAAGCTAAAGACCTATCTTTTTGATGTTGCTTTTCTTTAAATAATCTATTTTATTAACTTTAATTTCTTATACTGCACTGTAACTTTTATTCTTATACTGCACTATCAATTTTATTCTTGTTTTAATTTGTTTATTAATGTTTTTAAATTGTTTTATAACTGCTCTTTAATGTTTTATGTAAAGCTAAATTGCCCTGTTGCTGAAATGTGCTATACAAATAAAGCTGCCTTGCCTTGCCTTGCCTTCCACGGTCTGTGCAGCTTCAGGTAATTCTAATGGACACGCTCAGCTGCCGGCATGCTGCGGCAGATGTGTTGCGCTTGTGCTCCATGTATTCCTGTCATTCTTACAGTGGTGATCCATTTGTCTGGGCGACGCTTATATGCGCCCCTTCTGTTGCGCCGCGCTCCACTCTATTCCTATGGGTGACGTCAAGAGACTTCAACGTGCACGCAAAGCATTTTGGGTAGGCGGCGATGCATTTGAGAAAATGCTGCGCGTCAAAAAGCTGGCTGATGCCCATCTTTAAGCAAATGAATCCGCTGAACGCGACGCGACTTCCAGTAGAAGTAGACGAAAATCTTTCAAACAAACCTTTGTCGATCTGAAATGAAGACAGATTCAGCAACTGCAACGGCCTATTTCACGCTTAAAATGCTTTCAGAAACACGTTTCGGTGAACTATTTTCGTAAAATCCGAGATTGTATTCTCAACGAGCCGCCATGAAATTCTCAAGAAGCCAGACCCACGTCACGCGTTCATCCAATCAGCTGCCAGTCAGGGGCGTGGAGCATCAACCATAGATGTATGACGTCGCGACACCATGCTTCAGTCGTGTCGCCAAAGTGGGTCTGTGCTGTTAGGGTTTTCCACCTCTGATGTGAAGCAGTGTTCAGCCGCTTCCCTGAACTTAGTCTCATCCAGAAACCAGAGACCCGAACGGTGCTCTGTGTCTGTCAGAAGGTCTGAGATCTGCCATATCAGCTGAGCAATAACATAATGCACAGCAGACCATGGTGCAGGTAGATTGTTTCCTGAAATATTGGGACTTTATTCTTGTAAAAGCCTATGACTTTATTTTTCTCAATATATCACGCCTCCTCCGAATCTCAGAGAACACAGATGGGATGAGATATATTTTGTATGTGCACGTTTTGAACATGAGCAGAAATCTTGCTGAAACACATCTGTGCTATTAAAGTCCAGGGGTTTATTATTTAATTAACATAAATGAATGTATTATTGAGGTGAATAAGTGTCACATGCACATTTAGAGAGGCAACTTCGCAAACAAAAGACACAAAAGATGAGGGAGGAGTAAATTACGCTATGTGTGCAGACTCAGTAATTAGAAAAGTCGATCTACAGGAGAATAAATAGTTGAACGCAATACAGAAAGCCTAACTGCATTATATTCCATTATGTTTTTATATTTGGATTGTCATCTATGTTTTCCTTTACATAAAGATATTTCCAGCATAAGTTGATTCAGAAAAAGGTAGAAATAGCTGCATAAAATGTCACCAAAATGCAGGAAATTAAGTGTTTAATTGTAAAAAATTTCTGGGGGAGGATCCACAAACCTCCCTCATATGTCAACCGACAAATCTGGAAACAACACATAGGGCTTTATGGCTTTTATATTTTAATATTTTAGATTCTTCAAAGTAGCCACCGTTTGCTATGATGACAGCTTTGTGTACTTCTGGCATTCTCTCAGTCAGATTCAGGAGGTAGTCAAGGTAAGGACCTTGCATGGTAGCTGGATTCTCACGGATTCACATATCACACGAACATTCATCTTGACAGGCTTCCAGTAAAAGTATTTGTCTCCAAACAGCAGTGAACTGAACCAACCAGTGTCCGGTGTGGAGCTACTGGCAGCTACGGCCATGGTTTAGGTGTTTGTGACGGCCGCGACTGTTCAAAACAACGGTGGGGTAGTGGTGGGGTTGTTACACATTGCTATACAGTAAATGGCTCTATTCGACTACTTTACAAATCCATATTATGGCTTGAACCACTCAAATAAGTAAAGAGAAACAACAGTCCATCATTACTTCAAGCCATGAAGGTCAGTCAATCCGGTAAAGTTCACGAACTTTGAATGTATCCTCAAGTGCAGTCACAAAAGCCATCACAATCTATGATTAAATTGGCTCTCATGAAGCCAGCCCCAGGAAAGGAAGACCAAGAGTTACCTGTGCTGCTGAGGATAAGTTCATTAACGTTACCAGACTCAGAAACCGCAATTTAACAGCACCTCAGATTACACCCCACATAAATGCTTTACAGAAGTCAAGAAGGAGACACATCTCAACACCAACTGTTCTACTTCGTATAGGCTTCGCCCTCTAAGAGCTATTGCTATTGGGTTTATCCCTCGCGCATGTGCAGTCGTGAAGATTTCTCTCTTACATCCGCAGTTACTGTGTATTACATCTGCGAGACCAGAGATCTGCTCCCTATTTTTCTTCAGCGACAAGCAGTTTGAAGACTTCGAAGAACAGCGGTGTCCACCTGTGTACCGATTGACAGACTGGCTACATCCTGCCGCCAGATCTCCGCCGGCCGGCAGCAGTTCTGTGCCCGCTTACCAACGGAGGGACTGAAGCAGCAGACAATGGCAGCCGGTCAGGTAAGGTAAGGATACCACCAGAGGCAACACCCAGACATCCCAAAAGGTGATCTCTTTGGCGGGCAAGAGTCCGCTGACTTGGATCCCCCCAGAGATGGTTCTCTAGCCAGCACCGGCTCTCCCTCCTCCCCGTTGGGAGAACTGTATGGTGCTAAAACAGTATCATAAGTATTTGTAACTTGTGAAACCTAATGCACAAATAAATGCAGAGGGATCCGTATCTGTAAGGCCATTGCACAAATAAATGCAGAGGGATCCGTATCTGTAAGGACAATGCACAAATAAATGCAGAGGGATCCGTATCTGTAAGGACAATGCACAAATAAATGCAGAGGGATCCGTATCTGTAAGAGCAATGCACAAATAAATGCAGAGCTATTCGTATCTATAAAGGTGTATCTGTGTCTGTGACTCTTATTTGTAACTCGTATTTCATCATTTGTAAAAGAACTTCGTATTTTTCAATGTAAATATACGTGTAAATCTCCTATGTGTGTGGGTACTTTTGAGACTGTTTTTCCGCGCGGTTTGTGGCCAGAAGATATTTGTAACTCAGGTGACAATCCCAGCACTCTCCACTAGATGGCAGTAATGCAACTCTTATGGATTCCAACGGCTGTTAAAATAAATAAAAGCTGTGAAGAAGCCTAGCTACACTGTTCGCAAAATCTACTTGATGTTGTTTATATATGTCAATGGATGTTCCTCCAGGTAAGTTGACATTATTAGGACTTTGTCGTCAGATAAATTACATTCATGTTTTCAGCATCATTGTTGCAGTGCATTTACAATTCGCTTTGTGTTGTTATAGCGGCAGTGACAGTTCGCTACTTTTTAGAGTGTGCTAACATTCACGTTCTTGTACAGCTTAATCAACGATGTTAACTTAGCTAGCTAGCTTGCTCGTTAAAGTCAGGCTTGTAACATGGGCTTGCTTGGTCTTTGTATGGCAGTCTGAAATATTATTAAGCGCTAAGTTATGTTAGTGTTGCTATTATTTAGTACAGTTGATCATATTGTGTTTTATGTTTCACGTTTACTCCCTTTTTTTCATTGCTGTTAACAGGGTGGCCAAGTGTGTGCTGGTAGCTTTATTATAGCTGACGTGACAGTTAATAAGTATGATACAGTTAGTTGATCAGTTGGATTGTAGTTGTGAGCGGTACCTTTTCTTCAGAGTGTGCGTAAATGAGAATAGTAAGTATATCGGCTGCATCGTGATATTGTATTTCTTCGTTAAACCAGCTGTTATTTCTGCTATTTGATGTGGATGAGAGTTAGCTAGGAGTTTAAGGGGTTGCTACGCTACGCAACCATTGTGCTAATTATATCCACGTTCGCCTTTGGCTCACCCGACTCGATACGTCAGGTCTAAATATGTAGCTAACATCGTGTTTATGTTTATACTTTTACTTCTTGTCATGATTGTTCAATACTTTTGTGGTTGAGTACAATAAGAAGTAAGTGGTGTTACATATTGTTTCCTGTACCGCTATCAAGGTGTATCTAGCGAGGCTTTGCTAGGTTTTCAAAAATAAAAGCATCCAGCCGTTTTGTTGTTGGAGGCTTTAAAGCGTATCATTCATAACATGAAGTGTTGTCTATGTTAGCAGTAAATTAACAGATGGGCGAAAATGTCTGAGAATCCCATATAATAATGGGTTGAATTGGAGTTTGAGATATATAGCCATATTCCAGCTATTGTTTATATTATGTTTGGTAATGTTATTACTGCTTAAGGTGGAATGAGTGTATACAAACAGTATGTTTCCTTTATTCATTTGTATTATGTTTCTCTCTTTATAGGAACCACACACACTGAAACTCAAACAAGAAAAAGGAAGAAATAAACAGAATAAGAACCATCTCTCAGCTCTTCATTTCATACTCTGGAATATTTGCCTTAAGTGGTGTTCTGGCCGACATACCTGAGTGAACCTGGTGATAAACCCAGAACTAGCACCTTCACTACACTGCTCCTTTATTCAAGACCAAATGTATGTGCAGTTGTACATCATGATAAAAAATGATATCCTAGTTAGTCAATCTAACACTGAATCTGCTGTGTTTTACTGATCTGACTGACCACTGATGAGGTGTACTTGGACCCACCAGACTCTCCTCAAAGTATGAGAAACCATCAGGAGGAAGTTATTGCTCCACAGGTGTCATACTTCTCAACTGCTCAGTAACTAAAGTATTAACTGCTACTGTATTGTCCATAGACATTGATCAGGCTGTGTGAAAGAGACTCTTGTTTCACAAAGTAACTAATAGAATTTCATTTCAAGTTTTCATCCGTCCGTTATATTTATGCTGTGAAATGTTTTTCAAGCTGCAGATTAGATTTAATACCCTTTCCAAAATACTTTAGTTTCATTAATATTGTCATCTGTCAAAGTATATAACTGTTAAATGTTTTGTGTTGCTTACTGTCACTATTACCTGCCTTAAAGGATTACATTTTTATCAGGATGTTAAAAGGACTTAGTGTTTGACCCTTCTACATGTATTAAATCAGACATATCACCTGTTTAAACGTCTTTGTGAAAAAAACATGTTATATAACACTTAAGAAGCCTTACTACTGAATTTAAAAATGACCAAATCCTGCATAGAAATAAAGCATTTTATTCATGGTCAATGAAATGGAAATATAAAGTGTGTATACATAATGCACAGAGTAGCAGATAACTGTCCACATCATGTCCTCACCCAGACTAAAGGGTTTATTTTCTACTGAGGATGTGTCAGCTGGTAATGTAGGTTGTCAGGTCACAGAAGTCATCCTGTGGATACTGAATCTTTCCTGATGCTGCTGTGTTGTCTTCAGACCATCATCACTTGGCAGAAGTATGGCACCTGTCCCACAATACCTTCATACTGTGAGGAGAGTCTTGTGGGTCCAGGTAAACCTCGTCAAACAGGTGTCCAGGACAGCATCTGATCTGTAAAACATGGCAGATTCAGTGATTAAACTATCATTTTTTGTCAGAGTGTACAACTGCACATACATTTTGTCTTACAGGAGAAGCATGTATTTAACCCAGTGTGTTGCAATTACTGTACTAATAACATGGTTACAATATGTCGAGCAAATGTTAAATTTAAATTCTTTATAGTTTATCTTAACTTAGATCATCTAGTTTCATATGATAGGCCTACCAAATATATTCACTAGCTTTACAACTGGACCCACTAACAGTTTAAGCAGCGCTTAATATTTCATACTGCAAATTCCTTACTTTAACGAGCTAGCTAAGTTAGCATCGCTATTTGCTGTTAGCACACTCTAAAAAGTAGCAAACTTCCACCAAAACAACACAAAGGAAATTGCAAATGCACTGCAACAATGATGCTGAAAACATAAATGTAATTTATCTGACGACAAAGTCCTAATAATATCAACTTACCTGGAGGAACACAAAGTAGATTCTATTATGTCTATGGTGCCAACCATCTCTCTGAAACATTTAACAAGGCTTCTTCATGTGGTTTAACAGCAGTTGGCATCCATAAGTGTTGCATTACTGCCATCTATGGAGAGTGCTGGGATCGTCACTTAACACCGCCATCTAGTGGAGAGTGCTGGGATTGTCACCTGAGTTAAGAATATCTTCTGGCCACAAACCGCGCGGAAAAACAGTCTCAAAAGTACCCACACACATAGAAGGAGATTTACACGTATATTTACATTGAAAAATGCTAAGTTCATTTACAAATGATGAAATACGAGTTACAAATAAGAGTCACGGACACAGATACACCTTTATAGATACGGATAGCTCTGCATTTATTTGTGCATTGTCCTTACAGATACGGATCCCTCTGCATTTATTTGTGCATTGGCCTTACAAATACGGATCCCTCTGCATTTATTTGTGCATTAGGTTTCACAAGTTACAAATACTTATGATACTGTTTTAGCACCATAGAACTGGAGCACGAAACAGAAGAGGATTATTGAGCCCCGCCACTGAAGCTGTCTACATCTCAGAAGGGGAGCACCGCATCAGCGTCTTTCTCCTCCGCATCAGGCGGGCTCCCTGCCCACCGCTAAGGTTTTTGTTCTCGACCTGTGTGAATGCTGAGTAAGCATTCCTCGAACCCAGGAGATGGATGGCACCAACGTCTCGCTATGCACCATTCACCAGGGTCCGAGGCGACATGGAAACAGAGTTCCCAGCGGTCCCGCCACTGCGGCAGAGCCTGGCCTCCATCTTGCTTCCGAAGGCCACTTTTTTGGGCCGACGGAAGCCCACACTGCCATCTCCCAGGGACAAGGTCCATGCTCGCTTCACTGACCGCACGCACCTGTATGCCGCCTAGGTGACAGCGGCGCAGAACAACATTGCTCTGCTGTCTCCGCCATGAATGCTAAGCCTTTGTCTGTCCCCCGGAGTTATATCGATATCTGGCTGCATATTTCACAGCAGAATATCTGCCTGCACAGGTCACAACTCCCAGCCAATAGCAGACGTGTGCTCTTGGACTGTAACATACAGTAACTGCGGACGTAAGAGAGGCCCGTGCAGGGCACAAGGGCGCAAAAGAAATCTGGAGTTACAATACGTAACTATCATTCAGAGGACACTTTGTGAATCTTCATGGTTGAATTGCTGTAAAGACGACACTGCTGGAAAGAACAAACAGAAGAGAATTGCTTGGGCAAAGAAACACCAGGAATGGATATTAGACCAGTGGAAATCTGTACTTTGGTCTGATGAGTCGAAATGTGAGATTTTTGGTTCCAATCGGTGTGTATACGCAGAATAGGTGAGCTTTGCCTTGCCTTGCTGGTGACACTGTTGGTGATTTATTCAAAATTCAGGGCAAACTTAACCAGCATGGCTACCACAGCATTCTACAGCGACATGCCTTCCTATCTGGTTTGCACTTAATGGGACCATTGTTTGTTTTTCAACAGAACAATGATCCCAAATACACCTCCAGGATATAATGACCAAGAAGGAGAGGGATGGAGTGCTGCATCAGATAAATTGGCCTCCACAATAACACGACCTAAACCCAATTGTGCTGATGGATATGAGATGGACCCCAGAGTGAAGCCAAAGCAGCCAACACGTGCTCAGCACACATATTGTGGTTTGTTTAGTACATAATTGTACATGCGTTGTATGTGACATATTAATTATATATATTTTATTTTAAATTGTCAAGCTGTAGGCATGATCAAACCAAAGATGCAAACATTTCTTCCAGAGCAGAAAGCTGGGTAGCAAGTGTTGAACACCGTTCCCCCGACAGGTCCCTCTCATCTTATTCGTTGTTGCCCATCATACTCGTGGCGTGGGCCTTCTCCGGCAGCAGTCGCCAATCACCATTGGGGCAAACATATGGCATTACTGTATATATGTGCCTCATTCCTGAGTGGGTAATTGTATGTTTTGAGCACAGAGAACTATATTTTGCAATCACATTACGTTACATTTTGAACAGAAATTAACACTCACAAAAAATCATTTCGTTTGAGCAAACAAAAACCTATTCCGTGCTCAATAAATGTATTTG